>VRLP01003007.1:0-72954 GCA_009660295.1 Lophius piscatorius
TATATATATCCATATATATATATATATATATATATATATATATATATATATATATATATACATATATATATATATATATATATATATATCCATATATATATATCCATATATATATATATATATCCATATATATATATATATATATATATATATGCAAAAGCATATGACTATAAAACAGTACCATACTTAGACATCACTCCCTAAAAGAATACCCATGTCGCCATTCTCAATATGGGGATCGGATTTTTGACAAACTTGCGAGATACTATGATGTTTGATGATTGGTCAAATTTGTAGATAAGTTGCAAGGTAATGGACAAAATTGCATTGCCTTGTAAAATGCACAAGGATTGATTGAATTTCTGTTAATGTTACATTATTACATTAATATTACATTAATATTATATTATAATATTACATTAATATTACATTTTCTTGAGGGGACAAAAGCTTCCATCCATATATCCATCCATGCATCCATCAGGGGTTGGATCATGGTCCCAGCATGGAAAACCTGGGTGACAGGTGAGGGTTGGAATGTGGAAAGTGTAATGACCAACTAGTTGACTTCGTCTTCCCGCCTCCTGTCTGATATAACACAGATTACTGCTGATGGTGAACTGGACCAATATTGAATTTCACCCTCTACTTTCCCAAGATACTTGAATTCCTTCGGTTAAGGCTGCAACTCACGCCAAACGCAGAGGGAGCAATACACCATTTTCTGGCAGAGAATCACTTCGATAATGTCAAAGCAAATCCAATCTACCAGATGAAAATATTCTATTCTAAGGAATTCACCAAGCCATTTATCTGGATCAATATATGAATAAAGTGAAAAATGAATCAATATGATTTCTGCTAGGTGTAGACATAATCCACATCGTTGTCCCCCACGTGTATTTGAATATTCCCATGGCATATCTGTGACACTCTTTAGGTCCAAATGAACCAAGAAAAAGATGATGATGATATTTATTCCTCTCCCATGAATGAATCAGTGACTGAAACATGTTGAAAACATGCATGCAGATGGAGTCTCCTGTCAGGAGATGCAGGGAATTAAACCAATGGCGAGAAAGAAAAAGTATAAATAATACATTCAATCCGTTGAAGGCATACTGTGAAAGCCACCGACACTGAGCATCTGTGTTTGATGACCCAGGAAGGACTCCAAACACTTAACTATATTCCACCATAACAATGACGCCCAGAAGAGTTCTGAACACAGCAATATAATAAGAAAAGTAGCAGGAACTCGGCAGACACAAAATCTGTCACACCCTTCAAAGGCGTTATAGGTGATGATTGAGAAGGACTACCTGACTGTTTGTTTGTAAAATACTGCAAAGGATACATGAAGTGGTAGTAGCATGAAAAACGTCTGCTGCCTGATAGGCTAATTTTTGGTAAACCACAATAGCATCAACAATCAAAATCACAACATTGTTTTTCTATGAAGAATGGCAGTCATTTTGAGCTGGGTTTATTACATAATTGTAATTATTGTATAATAATTTGTAATAATTTAGTACAATTATAATTTAATTGAATTTATAATTATATTTTAAGGTGCAAACAGGTGAGTGCAAGTAATTATAATCTCGGCGTAACCACCTGCAGTGACACTTCCGCCGCCCAAGGGCCAAAATAGTGTGAGAATACAAATAAAGCCTGTGAATCTAGACCATACTTACATATGTGGCTCCTACACTGGGTCAGAGTAACTCAGAAACTACACTAATTGCTGAGAAGTTTATGCTGGTTCTGATAGAAAGGTCAGAGTGCATAGTTTTGGTAGTGATAGCGGAACCTACACAATATTAGGCAGGTGGTATGATGGCTGATCAGTGTATAGAGATTGCAGGCACATGAAGTGAACTCATAGCATCTACTGTGAAAAAAGTTATGATTCATACCCCTTCTAAAAAGTCTATTAAATGTCTTTGTTGAAGATATCCTGGTTCTACATTGAACCTCCCTCAGCGTTTGTACCTGAAATGCATAGGGTGTGTCGTCCACACAGTAGACCCTGAGGGTGAAACTCAGAGAGTTGCTGGTATCCGAACTACCAAACACAGCCAGCCTCAGCCGCTTGGCCGCTTTCTGGTTCAGCGGCTCCCCCACTAGGGCGTAGCGACCCGGATGCTCTAATAGCAGATGACATCTCTGGGCCTCCAGCAAACAGTAACAGGACGTGCTCTCCTCTTCCACTGATATGACTTCCTATGAAGGGAGGAAACATCAGGGGAGAGCAGATTAAATTCAGGTGCATTGAGCAGAAATCTGAGCCATTAACCATTCATTCTAGGGTCAATCATGAGAACTGCTTCATACTGGAGGGCTGAGCTCAATATCTATATTTGGATTAATCTCAAAGACACTCAACAATTCAGCCAAGATAGCTTTGCATAATTTGAAATAGGAAAAATATATGAAAAGTCTGCTCTGAGCACTTATTCTTTATTCAGATCATTGTTAACATCCACAAAAAAGATCGCTGGTCTTCTTGTAATGGTAAGTAATACCAAAACGTATTTCTAAAATTAAACTGGATCATTAATCAAAGAAAAAAATCAATCTAAGTTCAAGTAAGTGAAAGGATGCTGAATATATAAAAAAGTAAATTGTGAGCAAAGACTCTCTCAAAATGTCTCATTAATGTTAAATTAATTTAAGGTTTGAAAATACTTGCAGCCTCTATTTAGGACTTAATTGAATTTTTTTTTATTTACCTTCCGAAAGAAAATGTGTTTGATGTTGATGGGGAGCATATTCCAAACAAAAGAAGCTCTATAAAGAACTGATCTCATAGCCCAATTTGTTTGTTTGTTTGTGGACCACTACTCACTTAGTATGATTCTTTATGAGACAAACTGTATTTCCCAACCAAATTAGACATAATTAGCTATTTTGTGATTCCCTGATTCCCCTGTAACCGTTTAGGGGAAGGTGTGCATCTGACATGGTGAAACCTTGGTTTTTCAGGATTGAGTGCAGTAGAGTTGTACAAAGTGGACCTGAGCGTGCTGATTCAGGACTATATTCATATCAATGACTGCCAAGACTTTGTTTTTGAATGGAGAAAAAAGCTTTGCTTCAACCAGCACACTGAAGGCTGAGCATCATTCAGCTTATGTTATGTGAGTGATTCTGCTTATTAATTCTAATATTTATGAGCCTATTAAAGCTTAGACTAAAAGAGATTATGCAGCCCAGCATGAGATGAATAAGGCTGTGTGGCTGTGGAGGATTTTATGATGACATTAAACTGGAAACTTCTTCTCATTCACAGACTCAGCAACACTAACTGTGCCGACCTGAGTGTGAGCCAAATAAATAATCACAGATCTCACAAAACAGATGGGGATACAGTAACAGTGACAAACCGGATTAGAGGGTGGCGCTTGTATCCGGTAGCCGATGGCTCGTCATCTTGAGCTCAATCTGCCATAAATCAACTTTGAAACATAACTGTGACCCACAGGTACCCTCTGCATATGGTGTGGCTGAGTCATTGATGGCAATGCAGTATAATTTAGTGGCCCACAGTATCCTAAACATGGCCCATTAGAGCTGCAGCAGAGACATGAAGGATCTCCCATGACTTAGATCATCCCTGCTAGGAAGCTGGGGGAAAATGATGGAGTCAAACTCTGGCAGTACAAAGGAGCGAGCTTTAATGGGAATGACACTGAGAAATAGGAAGAGAGACAGGGAGCGAGGAAGAGAGAGGGGGGAGAAAGACCTCCATTCCCATTATATCACTAATTCCTGAGATTAGGTTTTGAGTGAGCATCTTTCCTTAGATAAAGGGCTCATTACTTCACAGTGACAGAGAGGGGTCACGGTGCTACATTTCTCAGAGAACATCTATTTTGTCTCTGAACCTGTCTGTGCCGTTCTGTCTCTACCTCTCCTCTGACTCTTCCTCCTATTCTTTCCTTACTGATGGCACATAGCTCACATCAGTGATGAGTATTTTGATAGCGCCCTTTTGTGCAACACAGCTGCTGGCAAATTACATTTGTGTAAATGTCACACGGAACGAAAAGACCAGGCTGTGATGGAGCCACAGGCGTTGACGGGTCACACAAACCTGGTTGCTGAGGGTTCACTCTGCCTCGCTGAGGTCTCCAAAGCTCTTTGACGAGGTTAGTTAAACATTATAAGAGCATCTTAGATTTGTCTGCTCCGTAGAGATGACATGAGGGAATGGAAAGAGGGTGTTTGGATTAAGGGCAGACGTCTGAACAGGTGTCTGTGAGGCTCTGGAGCAGCTCTTCAGGGCAGTTTTTATGGTGGGCTGCTCCATGCAGTCTGTCACATTTGTATCATAGCACAATGACAGCCTGTCCTTGTCCGTATATCATCTTACTGCTGTTATCTAAAGTATAATTCTCTGTTCATCCTGTTATTTCATGAAGCTTTTCAACACGCCCTTCACCACCTCATCACGGCTTAGTCTTCACATAACCAATGTCATCATTCACCAGTACCAGGAGAGTCATCAGCCACCACCAGCAGTATCTTGACAGCTCAGGATATATACACTCTGATCACAACCTCCCTGAAGAGTCTGATCGCCAAGACTTTCTGAGTGTCTTTACTTCATTCACTGAAAATATCTTTAACCTTATAATATTGATTTTCACTCTCTCTCCAGTGTTGTTTCACTTCCTAAAAATCTAGATGTAATTTTTAACCATTTGCGCTACGAAATGCAGCGAAGTTGAACACTAAATTACCAAATATCCAAAACCATATACAGTAGAACCAATACAAACAAGAACTCTGATGCAAAGAGAAGCACGAGGAGAGGAAGAGAGGGTGGGTCCCTGTACGCTTAGTACCAAGTTCCACAGTTTTTAATAATGCACGTTGGCATAGATCATAGCCATTTCATGCCGGAGATGAGTGCACACATCGATCCACCGATGCAGGGTTTGTCCATACCAGACAGCTGTCACTGACTGTCTGTCTGACTGTTAATACCCAGGCTGCAGTCTGCAGTCAAGTTGATTCACCTCAAAGATAAACCTTAGAATTATACAGAGATGAATCTGGCTCCTTTGTAATGCATTCGGGCTCATGCCCTTATCTAATTGTGTTCTTCTTCTCCAAGCTTGTACGGCAGACAGGATACTAACAAATGCCAAAAATCTTTCCTTATTGATGAATCTAATTGCAAAGTAAAATGTGATTAGGTCTTTATCAACTGCAGGCAGAGTAGAGGCGGAACAGAAGCATCTGCGGTGTGAGAGGTCGATCAAATTGTCGTAAGTGAATGACACTATTTTGTCTAGCTGTTTTGTTGGTAACAGCTAACAAAATAGTGAATAACTTTTTTTATTCTCTATTTACATTCAAATGTTACAGTTTTCGATTTGGGGTTAAAATGATCGTTTCTTGGAAATGCTTAGTATTAAGTTGCTACAAGGTTACTAAACCAGAGGGGAATACTACAATTTATATTCAGGAAATTTAAAGATTAGATTATACTGTTAGAGTCATACTTTTATCTATGCCAACTGAAATCTAGTTCAGTGTTCTTGCTCAGGAACAATAGAAGAATGACAAAGGGAATCATAGTATACATAATAAATAATAGACAATCATTAGAAGTCATGTGATCATCTCTCAAACATGCCCACCCCCCCGGCCCTAGTGATGTAAACTGGGATTTTTATGTTCAAATGCTATGTCTAGCTGTAATGCAGAATTCACAGATTTATGAGAGGGCAATACTTTGAAATATTATCACCATTAAACTGGAAAAGAAATTAATGTTTCAATGAGTAATAGCATCATTTGCATTCTGTCATTCAGTTTTGGATGTATGACAGCATGACAGAGATTGAGAGGGTGAATTTTATGCAGAATGAATAATCTCTGCTGGCAACTGGAAATAAAATCAGCCCTGTGCTTGCTTGACTACACTGCAGAATTAACATTTATACAGAACAATATCGCTGTTCTGGTGAAAGTTGAATGTTATTTAACATTCTGCATCAAAGAATTAATGGAAAGTACTCACCTCCCACTTGTTGTCCTGCATTTGTCTCTTTAGCCGGATGGTCCAATTATTAGCAGCAACCTCCGCACAGTGGGCTATTGTCATGGCTATGGGACAGGACAGGTCAAGGCCTGATGGGCCGTATGCGACTGCCGGGCTCAGAAATATCTCACAGTCTACCTCGGACGCAGCACTGCACACACAGAGGGACGTAAAGGGACATATTAAAACAACAAATCTCAAGATATCGCACATATGTATGATAACATTACTATTTGTTTTGATTTTGTTTTCTGCATTTTTATACACCACAAGTATAACTGATTGCAGAGAAAGAATGAAAATGGCTATTATTGAACAACTTTATCAAATATGCAGATTATATAGTGTGACCCTCGCCTATGAACGAAGTAAACTCATTTATGAATCAATCGCTGAGTAGCTGACATACAGACAAAGATTGGGGAAGATTAAAGCACCAAGACTAATGGACAGTGGGGCTGGGTAGGACAGGCTTTAGCACACAGCGTGTAAGCTTCGTGGGTCGATGGAGCTTATGAAGCCTGCTCAGGCCAGCCTGGTGACAGATTAGCAGACCCATGCTGCTCTTGGCCAGGGGCCTAATCTGGAAGCTGGAAGCTCTGAAGACTGAGGGCAATCAATAGGACCACCATCAGTCATGCAATTGGCCCGGCTGGACATCTCACATATACAAAGCACAGTATTGGTGCTGTTGCCCCTGGAGACGCATTTATATTTCTAGGCGCCTTTAATATTACCGCAGCAAGGACAACCCCCTGACATGCAGGCACAGATGCATCAAAAATGTTCAAAGTGTGTATTGACCCCTAGGTGTGTGCATGGAAATAAAGGAAACACTAACAGAGTGAGAGTGATGGAGACATCCAAGGTATAATTTGTAAAGGCTACAATTCATCAACACTTTCCATTTATATTCCATTTATGGCCAAACCAGTAGCTGTTTTACCAATTCCATACTGCACACCACGGTGCACCGATCAGCCAAACAAATTACAACCACTGACAGGAGAAGACACAACAACATTGGTAATCTTGTTGCAATGGCACCTCTGAGTGGCGGGGATATCTTAGGGAGCAAGGAAACATTTTGTCTTCAGAGTTGAAGATTTGGAAGGAGGAAACATGGGCAATCATAGGATCCGGCGGACTTTTACAAACATGTAATGGCTAGACCAGATATTCTTACTTTTGAAACCAATGACCTCTTAAAGGGGAGAGTATTTTCTAAAGACACCTCCAAAATCATAATACAAATTAAGCATATGTTCACTTCCATTCATAGTCTTCGATTCATTGGAAATATAAGCATAGTAAAGCTTGTAAACCTTAATCCTTTGGACTGGCTTCAGAGTGATAAATAGAAACACATTTGAATTTGGATCATGTTAATTCAACTTACATACTTGTTGCTGGATAGTTATTTTTAATGAGGAACTTAATAATCTGGTTTATATAATACCACTTAAATATGGCTTAAAGTGAAAAGATGTGTTCTATTAATTTGTTTACATTATTTATGGTCAACTTTTAAAATCAAAATTCATGTAATACGGCTATTTACAATGTATTTTGCATTTCAGTTGATGTTAGACAATCACTTGTTTTTAATAATTTTGTTGAAAAGGTGGCAGTGCAATAGTTGCTGCACTAAAATTCAGACCAATTCATTGTGGTCTATTGTTTTCACTCTCATTTTGGGCCGAGCCGTGATGCATGGAGGATGGAGGTGTGAGACTGTTGCAGAAGATAGTAGGCAAAAATGCCAGTAAATTGCTAAATATTTGTTGGTATTTTTTAAGCTGCTGGTGTTTTGTGTGTCACGGGGTTGGAAGCTGCAATGTATGAAATTAAATTTCTGCCGAAACCCTGCATAAAAACAAAACATAGTTTGCATGCAGAAACCAATTTTTTCTTCTGTGCAAACACACAAATAAAGCTAAAGACAGCTACAGCATGTTTTACAAGTACAAATGTGAAATTACAACAACAAGAAAAAAAATCCTACAACTATAAAAAACGAAAAACGGTGTGAGTGTGCCGTTACTTTGCATGCAGGCGTCTTCAGATGTGTGTGCACACAGGCCCTTTTTGGTTCAACCTGTTACACCAAAAGATGCTTTGACATGAAATTGCACTCCGGTAAACTGAATAGCAGTTAACTGTCATCTATCAGTTAACTGCTCTGGTCAGCGCTGGATCTCATCTGACGATGGCCATCATTGCCATGGCAAGACGGAACGAAGACGGGGTACGGGCAGGGAGGAGGTCTCTCAATCCAGGTGAACCCACAATGGATCACTCGGGGAATGGATAGGGAGGAGCGTGCGGACACGTGCGGCCAGTGGTTATTCTCCTCCTCCCCGTCCATGGCATCATGCTCCGACCCCTATTATTTGGCAATGTTGTGCAGCATAGAGCAGACAGCTACAATCTGGCTCACCTTTTATGTTCTGTATAGTAATTCTCCTCCAGTGCGGTCCAAACAACAGGACCGTCTTTTTAGTATACCAAACTGTGTCTGTGCGCAACACTGTGCGGATTAGCAGCTTCCTTTCATATGTATTACAGACTCAATCACAATCATAATTCCTTAAAGGAAACATACTTAATGGATAGCGCATGTCATTTTGCATGTTTGACAGACGTAATCCTCAGTGGAGACCGTTAATAGCGGTTGCTACAAAGTTTGCACACATTTTTACGCACCCAATCCTTAAATCAGGCCCAAAGAATAAGAACGTTTCCCGGGTGCGTGGGAGGATAGGGGCTTTGCTAATTGCAGCGGCTAACGGTTTTGTTTCATTGGTGTTGTGCATCCAATGTATCAAATAATACGCTATGTTTAGTGCATGTACTGCTATCACTAAAAGAGATGGAGGAATAACAGATTATCCGATACCCTAAACAAGACAGAACAGCACAGAAAAAATAAATTGGTTATGCTGGTTCTGATAAAAAGGGGGATCAACACAATATTAAGCTGGTGGTTTTAATGTTAGTAAATGTCGTAGTAAATGACAACATATACTAACTTTAATGTTGTAAATCCAATCAATTAGCTGGAAACTTGAGTTTCTACAAAGGCTATAGACTTATGCTGTTTTTATTGTGTCCGTTCCAGTGTAGGTTCATTGAGAACATTGTTAAAACTGGAGCAAAAATGGTCCAGTTTTATAAAGCTGATACTGAACTTATGCGAAATTTTAAGGGGAAACTTAATAGGAAAAAGAACTGTTCATATTAGTAGGTAGGTGAGTAAAGACGACATTATTTGCCTCCAAACTATGGTGGAGTAGAAGAAAATAAGATACAATACGATATAAGTAAAGCACAGAAGTACAAAAAATTAGGAGAATGTATTAGTAAATGTACATTCCATCATTGATTATCTCAATATTTGACACCAATAATTTTATTCACATTGGTAGAGAATATTAGTTATATGATAACTTAATTGAAACGAATTAGTATGATCTCTGAATGAATATATCCAACAATCCACATTTTAACACAATACTTACGAAAAAGGTAAATTTTCCTTCAATAATGATTACATTTAGTTTGTCTACTCATTAGTTCAGTGAATTGTGTATGTTAGTTCTATACAGCTTTGAATTAGGACACAATTACAGCTATAGTAAGCGCTCATTCCAACTTTATTTGTTGAGGAGTTGTCAAAAAGTAATATTTTTGAATTATTCACAATAGAAAACAGAATTCCTACTGGAGTATGATCTGAGCATTTGGATGTGTGAGAGAGAGGTGAGCACTCTCAGGTGGCACAACGTGTGATGGATGTTGTTTCCCCCCTGTTATTTTTACAGTTTCTGGTGCCAGACACTGTGTGAAACTTTATTCTTCATTATTCCGTTACCAATCCTCGCTAAAACATTGAGGAGGTTATGATCCGCTGTCTCAATATGAAGTGGTACTTCCAGACTGCAGTGTGGCCCTGCAGGTGTACTTTGTGCTAATCAGCCCCAGGCTCTGAGGAAACCAGTGCTTCCTGCTGATGAGGCTATGCTAATTATCCAGATTGCCTGTGAGAAAAGATTAAAGATGCTTATTTAGAATCTCTGATTGTGTTTATGAGGGCAAGGAGTCATGCTTAAATTTCTGATAATATATTATGATTTTTACTTATATCTCATCTCAAAGTCTAACCGAACCAGTACAGTTTGACAATTCTGGATTACCACATTAGGATTATCTCTTGATATCTCTCTATAGATATCATAAATATTACCATGAAATTAAATAAAAGCAGTTAGTTTTGACTTTTACAGCACTGATTCATGGATATTACACAGAATCTACAACACATGTTCCCAGGTAATCTCTCCACCTCTATATGTTTTGTATAATCTAAAATTACCATGAAGTTAAATAGAAATGTATTATTGTTATTTGTTATTTCACAGAAACTAACACAAGTGTTTCCAGTTAAGAAGTCAAATGATTAAACATCCAATTTGTACAGTATTACCATGAAACATGCAATGAAAATGTAATAAGGGTTGGCTGAATTTCAGCAATCTTATATGGTAATTAACAAATATAATCTATTTTGGAAGGAATTACGCTGATAGTATATAATACTACGAGAACATCAACCTAAATTACCTCATTATTATCATGTTATTACAATATTGATATTCCCATATTACCATTTCTGAATCCCAAATAATACACTGATATAACCATTTTATTGTTAGCATTTAACCAAAGTATCATTGTTCTATTGCCAAATAGTTTTACCTCATTTCCATCTTAAAATTTGTTTCCTCATTGTTACCCTTAGTTATTAGCCATTATTTCCCTGTTACATAAATTGCAGTGTAAATATTACTCATATATACCCCTTGTTATTACTAAGCTATTACTTAGTTATTACTTTGGTAATTACATATGTTTTACCTCTTTATTACGACATCATTACCCCACTATTGCCATCATATCACTGTGCTGTAATGTAAAGTGCTACCGATAAATCTATTTAAGTTGATTTATATACACTAAAATTTGACTAAATCAGACCAATCATAAAAAGCTCCAACCGGTCAGTAAAATATAGGTGATTAGGTTAATATGTGACATAAACTAGATAGAGGTACTTGAGATGATTCATATGCACCAAAATCGGACCATATTAGATCAGTTCTTCCCCACACTAAGGTCCATCTGGGTATAAAATTTGAAAGTGGTGCATGGTTATCAGGCTAACATGAAGGATAGATGATGAGCGATAATGATTCCATAATATCCCCAACTTTTTGGGGGATAAAATTAAACAAACCAGAGAAAAAAATGTTTTTATTAATGCAAAAACAAAGCGGGTGAATGTAAATTTTTGGTGCTCATAAGGAGTCATTCTCGGCCAAAATAAATAACAAGGCCATCACTGTGATTGATGAGGTCAAATATTTGAGAATCATCTTAAATTCACCACTTGAGATTTCACACACAAGTTAATTATATATGCATAAAGTTTGATCAAATCTCAATGACCAGACAATATAAATTATGAACACGAATCCAATGAAATGGCACCATTGCTGTGTTTGAGTGAAAGGTGGCTTTGAAAGCTTTTTCAGCTACTGTAACCTAAAATGTATCTTTAAACGCTTGCATAGCCTGGCCCCTTCTCTGTTTAGTGTCGACTGACCTCATTTAGATAAACGTGTTTCTCTGTTATTTTGGCCAAACTTTCGAACTGTTTACCTAATTAGCTAAAAAGCAACACGACTTCAATGTTTTTTACAAAGGTATTCAATTATGGCTGACACAGAAACAAAACACAACTAAAAACCATCTGTAAACTTTTGATACAGCTATCTTATTCTGTATTTGTATTGCATTGATATAAGTGCTGTACTTTTAATGTTATTGTATTTTTACTCTGTCTTACTGTATAGGGGCCTAAACACTAAAAGCAGTGCATCGGGGGTTAGTGCTGAGTTAAATGTTGGCGATCCATTGTTAATGTATGTCCCTCACAAATAAATAAAATTAAACAAAACTCATATTAAGAAATTCCGCTTTCCTGGGTCCCATTACTCTTTATATGAACCACAAAACATACTGCACATGCTGTGGTGCTGTTGACAGCCCTCTAACTGATTGACTGAATTTCATATTCACCATTTACCGTCTATGGACTACCAATAGCTGCTTTAGCATTTATGCTAGATAGGTAGTGAGTCGAAAAAGCACAAGGCAATTTATTACATTTTGTTTAGTTCCCTGTGGAGCCACCAAAGGCGTGAATGTACTATGCAGTAGTAAACCTGCATGTGAATGTGAAAGTGAATGGTTATGAACTGTTCTGAACCGCCAACTTGTCCCACGTTTACCCCGCCTCTCTCCAAATGTCAGCTGGAATAGATTACAGCCGACCCCCTTGTCAACAAGTTGTAAAATCTATAAAATAAAAAAATCGACCACAAGAGTTACAGTTTTAGACCCAAAGGCAACCAAAAGTAAGAAGATTGTTGGATAAAACTGGAGAGAATATCAGGACTCAAGAAGCTTAGTAAAGTATTAGTACTTTTTGCATTTGGTCACTTCAATTGGTAGTTGCAGGACAGTAAAAATAACATCAAAGGGAACCACTACCTAAAACTTTAAGCCTTTTCTGAGGCAGGTGTGACTGACGCCACTCAATAATGACTGCCTCCTTGCAAAATATGCTCCAAATAATGGAGGTGATACTGCTCAACTTCACCATGCACACAGTCTAGTCGCACTATTTTGTCACACTATGATTCTACCTTCGGACTACCCACTGTTCCCCGCTGAGATGGAGAACATCACACACAAAACAACCTTGCAAAGCCTAGAGGATGGATGGAAAGCTCTTGCGAACACCTGAAACCGAGACAGAGCTGATCGATTCCTGTTCTTTGCAGAGGAAAGCATCGTCTTATGTAGATGGGCTTGAATTGAATGTGAAGAAAGGATCCCATTTCTCCTGTGGACTCAGCTGTCAGAAGATAGGCTCTGACTGACAGCTCAGCAGTGCAATGGCTCCGGTAGCCTTTTAAAGGACAGCCAAAGAAGTAAACAGCATCAGGCTTATCAGAGAAAAGCAGGAGCCTGGAGGGCAGCAGCTTGGCTGAATTGGGGAGACTTTAGGGAGGGGAGGATTTAGCCAGCCCACTTACTGAGCTCTGAGCCACAGCCCAGAAGTGACCTTTGATTGGTATCTTTAATTCGATGACTCTAGGCACTTAGTCAGTGGGTGGAGGCCAGGTGAGGTGACAGTTAAATTTCACATGGCCTAAAATACAATTTACAATACTCCCTTGGATGCAGCAATGGAATCAATAACTTGCTAGCAGGTTTTCAAACATACCTGCTGACACTTTGAAACTGCCCATGATAAATCAAGAACATGTACAAAAACTGACTTCTGGCTGTCAGATAGCTTTAGAGGCTCTGTTGCAAAGAAGTCAAAGGTATTAGACTCCTTTTCAAACTGCCCTTATCTATCCTGACATTTTCTCCTCAAGTAATAGCTTTTTAGAATGCTTGACGGTAGCTTCACAGAAGATAGGCTCCGTCTGGCAGGCAATACTCATCAAAACTTTGTTCAACTGAACTAAAACTGAATCAGCATCACCTGTCATCATGACGTCCCAATTTCCACCACTCTAAGCAGCCACGATGCAAAGTGATTCAGTTATGGGTACAAACATTAAACAGGCTACAAGATTCATAGAGTGCATCTTTCTTTGCTGAAAGAGTTGCTTAAGGCAATAATGCAATCTGTCCAGAGCTGCCATTGCGTTTGTGACACAAATACCCTCCCCTGTAGTTTCTGCAAAATGAGCAAGGATCTCGTGCTGTGTGAGAATATGCCTGTATCGGCACGGTATGCGTTCAGAACATGTGACCGTGTATTCTGTGATGAGACAATCTGTGCGCATGTTTGTGGAGCCTGTTTGGCAAAGAGAGGTGGGGACTATATTGTAGGAGGAGGGATTAGAGATGCTTTGTGACAGGTTGAAGGATGCAGAGAGAGTAGCCTAGGAGGCAGATTGCACTGCCTCAGTAAGCGATCTTCACCTGCTGTCCTCCTGGGTGATGATCATGTACATCTCCCAGGTAGTGGCTTCTGTGATCCCCCCATGAGGCACAAGCAGACTGATACCTGCAGAGAAGGAGGAATACAAACACTGATCAGCACACAGCCAGACATGCACACACCTGCCCAGCTGTCAGGTGTCGTTACTAGAAGGTGATAGCCAGTGAGGTGATGTCTCCAGAAAAGGTGATGGAAGCAAGTCCCAAAAGCCTTGTAAATCAACTCTGCTAACTGTCTCTGCGCGCACGCACACACACACACACACACACACACACACACACACTTCAGGAAGACACACACATAATTCATACAACATACTGCTGTATGATAGACAATTACTTCCAATCTATGCGGCAGAATACAACACCCCCCATGGCACAGAGAGTGTTTGGATCTGGCAGCGCATCTTCCTCTCCCTCTTGCATCTATAGTCTTCCTCCTCCCCTATGTTTGTTTTCTGCTTACCCCAGTCCGTCTGTTACCAGGGCGTGGCTACCTGGCACTTTCTCCTAACATTACTCCACTTACCATGACATCTTCATACCTTAAGAGTGCTGCATAAAACCCTCTAAATCTACACTCCATTCTTTATCTGATTGTCCGTTTATCCTATCCTAAGCTCCTAAAGTTTTGACTTCCCTACAAGTATTCTGACTAACCTGAGTTTTGGGATTTTGCACAACTGGTATATCTCACCCAGGTGCACCATTCCAGCTCCTCTGACTAACCTGCTGTGCTCTGGTAACAATCTTGTCTGCCCAGCTGTCGTCCCTGCACACTGACTGACATTACAACATGAAGCAAAGTTCAGTCAGGTAGACTATTTCTTTCCACATATAGGCCGTAGATTATTATAATACACACGCCAAGTTTTAACGTCCACATCCGCTTAACTATTTCTTGGATAATTTTCAAATTGTATAACCACAGAGACCTTAGTGCGAGTAAGAACTAGACTTCTGGGAAAGCTAGGTCGTACATTTCCGACACTAGGGGGAGCTTAAATTCCAAACATTTTCGGGTCATCAATTCTCCACCGTCGATCCAGATTGAGTCTAAACTTGGTGTATATGAATAACTTGAGGAGATTGATCTTGTATCTGTCATATTTTACTTTAATAGTTCATATTTTACCCAGTAGGGGGAGCTTATTTAAAAAAAATTTTTTATTTTATTTTACAAAAAATACTGTAGACATAACTTCACATTGAATTTGAGGAGTTCAGTCAGGGGGATTGATGGCAAAACGCAGCGGATTGGGGACTTTACAGTGGTATACCTTGCTGTCATAAGCGACAGCATAGGCCTAGATGTCTGATGTTGAGTGAGCAACTTTTCCCCAACCTTCAGTTGGTCATTATCCAATATCAGTACCTCTTGTTCTATCATGCTGCTATTAAACACACCTTAAACTGTCTAATTTTTACATATTCAACAACTTCATAACTTCACTTATCAGTCTCAGCAAAATCATCAACTAAGACTGATGAAAGTATTTTCCCCATTTAACTGCAGTCCACCACTGACGAGGTAAAAAAAACCTTTAGAAAGTAGAAAAAACTGTGTGGGATGCTGTGCTGTTGTCTCGAACAGCAGTATTTAATTTCTTTTTTTTTTTGTTGCAATTCCTAGTTTCATGTCGAGGGAATTTCATTTTACACACCTGACCTGATGGAATGAAATTACCTCACATTGTGCTTACCTGTGTTTGGTACCACCAGCCTCCCTCCAGCATGACCAAACACTGCTGTAGCTCTGTGGAGAGGCCTGCTGGACATTAAAGAGGCTTGTGGAGTAATGAGGTTTTTGCCCCTTCTGCCTAGTGTCGTGCCCACTGCTCTGTAATCTGGAGCCAGGCCCCTTGGAAATGTCTGAGGTTGGGACATGACATGGAACTCTGCCCTCTCTGCTACCCCTACAGACACACAGAAAGGACTTTGTTACAATCGACAAACCAAAATGACATCAAGAGAATGCAGTCTATGGTACCTCTGTAAACATTTTAAACTCTAGCAACAATGCAGGAACACATGAAACGGTAAGAAAACCGGTCTATTGAAGTTTAAGGTAACAGAAGGATTCCTGTTTTAGTTTACAAATGATTCTTAGCTAACACATCCACAGAGCACTGATTAAATTATAATTGTAACTAGGCTTGGCAGACCTATCAAGCTCTTAGTTTCACCACCAGAGGAAGCCCCTTATACTATGCATGCATGTAGTTATTGGGCATGGGAAGCTTACAAATTAAGACAGAACATCCACATCCAACGAAGAGCATTGGGTAATCAACAAAAATTTCTAAAGGTGAATCTGGTAAAGCTATAAACTGCAAAGTGGTATGAGGCTTGGTGAACGGTCCATTTGCCATGTCCTCCAAGGTGATGGCCATTTTTTCTTTGTATGACAGCTTAGTCAGATATTGCCTTCTGAAAAAAAACAAGTTCAAAACAAGATAGATGAACTGACAACTGCAGAACCATGTATGGCTCTGTAATAGTTGCCCCTCACAAAGTGTATGACCACCGCAGATATGGAAGAACAGTTCTATTTTCTCTTACCTTTGACCTTGAGATCAGGCAGTGGATCAAGCAGTGAGTGTTCCACCATCAGTTCCTTATCAATGGAGTCCTGAAAACACATGGGGCTTGTGTAGGTACGTGACACGGTCAGATCAGGTTGCATGGATGAATTGATAAGCAGGGGGTTCGCTGAAAGACACAAGAAGAAAAAAATTTAGACAATGGGCAATAGTTCATATCTGACGTGTGATACTTTAACACTCTATATTTTGTTGTCAATATGTTAATACAGCGTGTTACAAGGAAGAATGGATTTTCAATTTATAGAGATGTGCTGAAAATATCAAACATTGGCACGTTTAACATAATTTACTGTGATATATGCACCAATCTGCCATAACATTGTATCCAATGGTATGTATGATCGGTAAAGTCAGAGTGACGTTGAATATCTTGTTGCAATAGGAACTGTCAGAGGGTCGGATATATTAGGTAACAAGTGAAACGTTGTCCTCAAAGTTGATGTGTTTGAAGTAGGAAAAATTGACAGAGCATCTGTACAACTACAGGTCTTGTTGGTTTTTCCTGCTCTGCAATGGTTAGGACCTACCAAAGCACTCTAAAGAAGGACAACTGATGAACCAGCAACAGGATGATGGGAGGCCAAGGCTTAATGAAGCATTGGGGGTGGGGTTACCAAGTGTCATCTGGTCCTACAACAGCTACTATAGCAAAAGTTGCTGAAAAAGGTTTTGTTGGTCCTGATAAAAACATATCAGAATACACAATAAATTAGAGAGCAATATTAGTAAGGTATTTTTAATCTTATAGTTTAACACTGTGAAGGCTTAGGTTTTCTACCAATGAAAATTACCTTCTATCCAGCTGCTATCGGGATTATTGATCCCCCCCACACTCAGACACAAACACACACTTGAATCGTGACTTTCACTTTGACCTTTCTGCTATTTTGACTTTGCTGCTATTAGAGATGCGCTGATCGATTGACCGGCCGGCCGATTGATTGATCGGCGTTAGGAGGACTATTTTGATATGATAAGTCGAAACTGGCCTAGAAGTCTTGGTATGGTCGCGTCCATGCTGGTTACATACATGCGCTGCACGGTGGTTCACGTCACACGCACACACACCAGGCATGAGCAATCATGGCTACACACGGCTCACCAATATTTATCAATGTGAATGAAGAAAACACTAAGCCAGCAAATTTGTAACACCTGTAAGGCCAAAATAAACTGCGGAGGAACAACCCCGAAAACATTCGGGCAAAAAATCTTTATAGATGATGTTTTTCACTCCTGTGTCTCTTTGTTTGTTTGTTTGTCTGTTTGTCTGTGAGCAGGATTACGGAAAACCTACGGGACGAATTTGCACAAAATTTTACCCGGATGTAGGTTTTGGCATACTGTATCCTAGAGATGATTACATTTTGGTGATGTTACGTGTCTGGCAGCTTTTAAAATGAAATACAATAAAATGAAATAAAATAATGAGCAGTTTCCTGAGGGATGGCTGTGACAGACCAAAAGGCACCTACAATAGGTGTTCGGAAGTAGCTTGACGCAAAAACCTGGAGTGTTGCCAACAATTTCACAATAACAGGTAATATATGGCATCTCTTGGCGGCAGGCTCAATCTCTGGAAAGTCTGGGCGGGCATCACAGCCCTTATAAATGCGCTTCAATGACTACCAATTCTCTGAAGATGCAAATTGTTTCATGGTAATTGCATTTGGCAAACTACGCTGTGCATACATACATTTTTGCAAAGAGGATCATTTGCATAGATGGGCACGATTTTGTACAAAATGTATGAATTTTACCCTCTTTGACTACGTACAAATAGCAGAAACACTGAGACACTATCTGCATGGCAGCGACGTTAGAGCTGCAAAACAGCGATTTCCACTGCTCTATGAATAAGACGCATTCAATGGCACCTATTTTGCGTTCGCAAAAGCTGTGCAATCCCTCTGTGAATTCACCCCTGAGTGTGTATCTAAGTTACTTATTGTAATTAAACTTCCTCTTTATATCTAGTGATGTTATTTTCTGTTGTACTGATGTGTGTTTTTCTTTTTTGTGTTCCATGCGTTCAAGACCTTAGTGTGTGCTTTCTGACTACTCAAAGAAAACCCTGGGTCCAAATAAAGTTTCACAAGGTGAACAGTAGCAAAATCTAGAATGTAGTGACATACTTAAATTTGATGTTATGGTGGATTAAAAACATCTCTGACAAAATCTGAATTATTGCCATTGACTCATTTAAGATTTATCATTCTGCACATCAACTTTGTATTTACATTTTCAGAATAAGTAACCCACGTAGCCATGAGTATGTTATACTGGGATTCAAACACAAACTCACGTGGCCTTGCCTCGCAGATCAGTCACTAAACTGAGAGCATATAAAGGTATTATAGAATGTTTTATTTATTATAGGATTATAGAAGATGAATGTGTTTATTGTAAAGTGAAATTAGTATGTGATTTATGACTCAATGATTTCTTTCCCATTAAGAATGAAATGACAACAGAGGATGTCGCTAAATGAACAGCAGAACTCCTCCTAATGAGCTAAAAAATGCACACAGGCAATTCATTTTGTCGGTGATTCGGCGAGCTGTTGTTGCAGCAACGTATGACATGAAATGGCTACTGTTTGACTCTACTAGTGTGTAGCAGGGTGGGTGGAGGGAGACCATCCAAATGCAAAATGCGTTATATATTAAATGTATTACTATGTTGGACTTTGTGGAAGTTAGGTTGGTTTAATTCCCCTATCAAAGCCAGCAAGAACAAAGATCAAAGCTGTCCCTGCCTACTGCTGTGTTGTCAAAATTAACTTTGTTATACCCCGCTGAAAGCTGGGGCTGTGGCGGCCTGTAATGCCAGCCTTATAAAATCAGTATAGGGCAAAGCACACCAAGCGTCTGGAGTTCTGATGCTTCCGTGTTTGTAGACACTGGACAACAATTGCTCCCATTTGGGAGATGCGGGAAGAAGAGTGATAACAGTAATAGATTACATTTCAATTTTGCAGTCTTGAACTATTAATTAGGTTTTGCTATATGTGAGATAAAACCGAAAGAGGTGACAGTGCCACAAACTCCCTACCCTGATGAGCCGCATACCAAGAAGATGAACATTGTTTCCGGCACAACGAAGTTCCAAGTAATAAAATATAAATTGTAAATTAGTTTAGAACACACAATGTGCTGGATATTTGAAGTTTCGGTGGTCATTAATGGCTTGGGGCTTCCTGATATTTCTTATGAAGCAATGAAAGCATGGTGTGCTCTATCGATGAAGCTTTACACGGCATGTTATTCGACATTCAGGGTGCTGAAGCTCACACAGAACAGATCTATCTCCTGCAGACTCAAGTGAACAAGCTGAAAGATTAAATACATTTATTGTGGTCCCTCAAGCATTTAATAATTTATGTTGTTATATCATAATACAAAGAAATTTGTACATAAATCATGTATACACAAATGCACATGAATGAAACCTGCATGGCTTGCTTGCATGTTCTGCAGTTTAAATTACATACGGGAGCATTAATATGTGAGTTGGTTTACAATATTTGGATTTGTATAAAGTGCAACAGCATTAGAACCACATCTTATATCAAGGCTGCTCCATTCAGCATTCTCTCTCTCTCTCCACTTCTCTCTTGCTGTTGTATGTGTTTTCATCTGTAGAGACAAGTGTAAAAACCCGACCTGCGTCTCGTCCCCCTTCTTCATTACTCCATGTTTAGAGTATGATGGACATTTCATTCATCACTGCTTCCCCAGGCAAAACTGCAGACTTCATTTGATTATATACCTATTTTTATAACATTGTTTAAAAGGAACGTATGTATCGCGCCTTAAGTGGGGTGTAGATACTGTCTGATAATGCATTTTTATCACTGATGAGTACACACATCAATGCATGCAATATTTACACAAGCAGATCATCAACAGTAAACATGATGATGTGACTATTACTAATAATTGAGTTCAAGGCTCTTGACTGGTTATAAAGTAGAGGTTCGCTGAGGAAGCTTATAATACATCATGACACCTCTAAATCTTAATAACAACTCATAGTGTCCTGTAATAGTCCATGCAATATCTTATACTATCACTGTATGTGTTAAGGATTTTTATAAATCAAAGGGAATTTATGTAGCATTACATACGGATATTATCTTAGATGGCATAAATTCATAAAATTACTAAATAATTTTTTTTCATTTTGTCAAGCACTGGATTCACCATAGAATGAAAACTCTGGAGGGGGGTTGTAATGGTTGTTAACATGACCGTGGCTACAATCAGCCATTGCTGTTATTTTCAAAGACAAAATATATTACGTCATATAGGGTTTTATTTTTAATTAAGGGTTCAGTCTCAGTCTCTTATGATGCAGCAACAAATCTTTGAAATGCATCACTGTATGATGAAGCATAGCATACTATGAGTCCTTACAGCTGAATGCTGAGGTACACAGGTGAGTGAAGTCAGTACGTATTATTAGCCCCATCAGTCAGACTAGTCTATAGCTAGTCAGAAGCAGTTCTTTATGAGCAAGTGTATATTGAGTGCATCAGAAAGCATAAATGGGTATGTAGGAGTATAGCTATAAAACAATACTGATGTTTTCACATCTATCAGCAGCAGCATTATAACAATCGACTAATACTGTGTTGGTCCTTTTTCGCCACTTAAAAAGAACCAGAGGTAGCTTTTCCAGCAATTTGTACTATAGTAGTTCTTCTGTGGGATCAGCCTAGCTAGCCTTTGACCCTAAAGTATCAATGAGCCTTGGGTACCTATGACCTGGTCTCTGGTTGACCAGATGTCCCCCTCCTTAGGCCATTTCTTTTAGTTTTGGAGATGCTCTGACCCGGTTGTCTAGCAATTACAATTTGTGAGAGTCATTAAAATCCTTCTCCTTGCCCATGTTTCCTGCTTCCAATACATCACCTTCAGGACAAAATGTTCATTTGCTGTCTAATATATCCCATGCGCTGACAAGTACCATTGTAATGGGATAATCAATGTTATTAATTTGATCCCACAGACATTATAATTTATGGCAGATCCGTGTATTTTCTTCATTGAACCTGTTGCCCAGATGGAAATTTTGATAGATAGATAGAAACTTTATTACTCCCTAAAGGGGAAATTTTGTCGTTACAGCGGCTCCAACAGACGGTTATTCTAAAGGTGACTAAAAATGAAGACATACTATATAATAAGACATCTTATAGACATGTTTTAGAGAAACATGTCTATAAGACTATATATATATATATATATATATATATATATACATACATACACACACACAAACACTCACATGCAAAACATATAGAAATTAAGTTATAATTAGCAAATATCCTTTTTTTTATTTTCTTGGCAAATGCAATTCAAAATATTTTTTCACATGGCGCATCACTGTTGTGTTTGTTTCAATCAAGACAAACCAGTTGGAGCCAGGCTGGGTCTAACAGCACGGATTAGGTTATATTTATTTAAATTAGTTGATGGAAAGCAATTCTAATTCTTGTTTTTAAGTCATCATAGACAAACTCTTTTTGCTAAGTCTATTGCAACAAACGTTTTATATCCTGTTGGTGAAGATGCTCCTTAAAATCACATTAACTTCTTTCATGCATGTCACAGATTTTTCTGATATATATTTAAATCAGAATTTTTAAATTAGGACATTTTTATATTAATATTAAAGTAAAATGGGATGTAGGCAGAGTCTCCACTCTTAAACCAAACTTAATACTGTTGGTTCCCCACTTACTGTATGAGGTACTTCTCGTTTTTTTGATGAAGTACCCGAAGCTATCATACCTTAGCAGAAATGACAGGTTTGTTTCAGCACTACTCTTTAATTTATGGGCTATGTGGAGTGTAATTATTCACAAATCAAACGACATGCAAATCTTAACTAATTAAATCATCCAACATAGCAGTAGCCTGCAGCAAAGATACCACACACCTTGCTGTGTTTTTCAACACACCAGACTGGTGAGACATTCATTACAGTCTGAAGATGGACTCCTCAAAAGAACACTATGAGAGCAGAATTGTTTCCGAAAGCAGTTGAGAAATTGTTTCTGATTTGCGAAAACCACAACTTGTTGGGTAACTTAGACACAGTTACCCAAAAAAAACTTTTTTTGATTCTTTCATTTTTTTCTGTCGGCACCGTATTACTTCTCAGTTTGTCCTTCTCTCAGTGGGATTTATTATTTTATAGCGCTATGGCTCACCTTGACGAGAGGACTTGAAGCTGAAGGACTGGAAGCCCCCAGTGAGGGCAGACGAGTCAATGACATCTACGCCATACTCACTCTGACTCCTTCGGTAAAGAGTGACAGCGATAATCAGGAGCACCACTGTCAGCACCCCTGCCGCAAGGCCTGAATACAAGGCCACATCACCACTGTTCTCCAAACCTGGGAAGGAAAGCGTATGAAAGTAAAAGCATATTTTTAGCAGCTGTTTCAGTTTACTGTGCTTAATTATGAAGCTAGGAGACATCCTCGCCATGAAAACCATAGTTATGAGGAACATCAGCTGAACTGAAGTTGTGAAAGTCTTTTGTAGGAGGCAAGTCCACCTTGGTTTCAAACTTCTTTAAAGCCTTTTTTTCTTTCCTGCTTGTTGTCAGCATTGCCTCCTGCATGCAGGAGCCTCACTGTTCCATTCTGGAGTGTTAAATAAGCTAATGAGGAACCTCAGTAGGAAGGCGATTAAAATCTACCCAGCACCTGACTGTCATTTCAAACACTGGTTGGCTTTGGTGTTTGAGGTGCCCGGCATTCTACTGGTATTATGTGACAAAACCAATTAATTAAATTAGCTCATTGGCAGCGATTATGGTCTATCTGGTCCCACCAGTTCTGCAGCATCCAACCCTACAAAGAAAAAAACTAGCGGGAAATAAAGGGGTTGCTTGTTTATTCTTAAAAGATAATGAGATTGGCACTAAAACAGGACATGCAGAGAAATCCTCAAAAAAGACTGAAGCTCAAATGAGGAGCATTTGACAAAATATGCAAAGCAGCATTAACAGCTACAGTAGCAGGTTAATTGAGGGCTTGGGAAGTTTTGACAGCCGTGCTGCATCCTGTTTTCTATTACTGACAAACAAAAATACATAACTGTGTTAGCGGACGAGGAAGGCGATCCTGTGCCTGTGGCTTAGTGGTTATCTCATTGTTTTTGTCTCTGCAAAAACTAAACAGCTGTATTATAAAATAAACAGCCCAATCCGCCAAACAGCAATAATGAAGAAGAGATAATATACTGGTGACTATGACACCGCCCTTATGGTTTGAAATCCTATTTATTAATGACGGTATCAGAAAATTACAATATATGAAGTTGATAATTAATTTAAAAAAAAGTTATGAACTTTTAATAGAATTGATCATCATCTCTGTTATAAACACAAATTAATCTCTATACTGAGCCCAAATGCTCTCATCCCTCTTCATCTGACTCACACATTGATGGGTGTCTGGATGAGAAGCACCAAGCTATGAGGTATCTTTAATCTATGCCAAATGAAACGCTGACAATACAACATACCTCTCAAAGGGACAAAGCAAACACACATCATTATTAAGTGTGTTCCTCCCTCTGATCAGAAATGTGGGTTTTCCATCTCTGTCAGAGAGGATCTTTGTCAACTACAGTTAACCATAAACAGGAGCCTGTTTGCCATGACCTGCGGTAAAAACGGAGAAGGTGAAGGTGCTGCATATGTGTAGATACAATGTAAAAGGAAACTCTTGAAACTTAATAGGATTTTTAATTCAACTGAAAAAAAATATTGGAATAATAAAATATATATTTGTTTCTTTATTGAGTTTCTTGAATAAAGTTGGCCAACGTTATTTCTGTTGGCAAAAAGCAAAAATTGTAGGTGGAGACAGCCCCTGTCGAGTTCAGGGCGGGTTCTCTATGCATGCTTCACACATACAGTAGAACCAGCTCTAAAGGATACTTCAGCCAGGCCGTCTCTCCTGTTCAATTAAAACGGGACCCCCTATCCAGACATTGCATTGCTATGACACATTAGTTTGGACAAACCTGATCCAAAACAGAACCTGATGGATGCCTCACCATTAGCTGCTTAGACTGCTTTTGACAGTCTGAGCCATGGATTTCATTTTGCTGATCATTATGTTTGCCCTGAATGTATGGAACACAACCTTTTGTGGATTAAGATCGTTTTATACCAATATGATACAATAACTTTTGCTTTTGCCTACTTAACTTGTAAGATTAAGAATTATACACCTAGAACTCCTTAACTACGTAGTAAATGCTATTTTGCATGAATTAATGCTAGAGTCAATGACAAGAAACACAATCCAACATATAGAAGGTTAATGTACAAGAGTGAAAACAGACACTAAGTTTGGAGATAGAACTCACTGATAATTTCAGCTACGACCAATCTCAAATGAATTTCACACATTAATTACAAGAAGCCTGGAAAATATCTTTGAATTAAATAAATGCTGCATAGTAATAAAGAAAAAATAACAGTGATTTGTAATATTTCAGTTAATATTTCTACATGTTGGCACATCTGTATCTGAAACAACTGTTTCTCTATTTTAAATCGAGGAAAATTCACAATGAGTCATGCTGAATGTCTTAGTTTTCATAACCTGTCAAAACGATTATTCCTCTGGATATTTTTCAGCCATCGAGATATAAGTGTTGTTACCTACTTTAGCTCAGAGGTTTGACATGTCTCTCACTTACTGCCAGTTCACCACGATGAATGCAGTGAGAGCCGGCTGCTGCTGGTCCTCAGTAAAATAAAAACTTCAACTATCCTCATTTGACGTGAAGTTCACGTTAATTCACATATAATAAATTGACAATACCAGCATGTGGCATTTGCATTTTAATGGTTATATATTCGTGTTCTTGGTTTTGGCTTTGTATTTTGTAGCTTTTGCATTTTTTTTGGCATTGCATATGCATATGCATTTTAGCTTTTGTTTTTGAATTATGACTTTTCCATTAATGTTCTAGTTTTGCATCTGTTTTGTTTTTAGTAGAGATTTTTGTAGTAGTTTTTGCATTCTCGTCATACTGTTTGTCTTATACCTTTTGCATTTGGTTTTGGGATTTTTTGTATTTGCATAGAAGCAACTGTGTTCATGCTTTGGTTTCTGTAATTATGTTGTAGCTTTCACATTTCTTTCGTGACATATTGCATTTATTATACGTATGGACTGTCTCTGCCACATTTTTCCTAACATAATAAAATGTCAGGTAAGCTGAGAGACTCACCCTGCGGGTTAGCATCATGTAGCAACTTTCTATCTGCAAAGAGAGAAACATTTCAGAATTTGAGAATTTCTTTCAGAATCTTGAAGAATGGCACCAGTCTTGCTTTATTCGATTACTACTTGTGTGTGCATCCTTGTCTGTCTACTCTGTGGGTTACATATGAGGAGATGAGAGGATGAAAAGTGAGGTTGGATGACGGTATTGGTAATGAGTATGATTTATAATGACTATTATCTAGCACACACTGCCAAGAGTCATGAAGAGGAAATCTATAATGACAAAACCCTGACAAAACACGACAGGACTGTCATTTTATTATGCTACTTTCTCGTCATTGCAAACCAGCATTGAGAAATGGTGACGTTACCCACTCTGTGTGCAGAGACCACCAGTGCAGTTGTCCGTAGCCAATGCCACCCCGTCACACAGCCGTCCTCCGTGTTTGGGCTCCGGTGCCGTACATTCTCTGCTGCGTTGCCTCTCACAGTCTGAACTACACAGTGACCACACGCTCCACTCTCCCCAGCTGCCGTCCACTGACAGAAGCAGATATAAATATGATATATGCGGATGCAAAGAGCTTTTAAAGCATAATGCATGGTTGAAATCTCACACTTTAGTTCACTTTGGGCTGGATGCACATGAGTGAAAAAACATAAAGCGGCACGACAACGATGCTCACTTCCTATTAAAGATTGAAATGTCAAGCTGAAGTAAAAAGTTTTAGACGACTTTATGAGAGAACAGTTTTAAGGTAAGAGCTGCACCTCCATCTATACATAAACATTTTCTTCAACAGGGTGCAAAAATGCTTTCCCACCTAGCTCATTTTCAGCAAAAACACACTGGTGATATGACACGCCTTCATGTCTGCTTTCCAGCCCCATATAGTAATCCAAACAAGAATGATAGACATTTAAGTTCACAATGAGATGCAGCAGAAACAAGCAGTTGGGAAAATTAAGATTACTTTTTATAAAAATTGTACGGCTTGACTTTGACATTTCTTTCCTCTTAAACCTGATGAACATTTTCTTTCATACCAGTGGTTGAAATGATAAACTCAGTTTTGATACCTGGAACCACTGCTCTGCTCGTTCTCTCACCATTAAAGCAGCTGCACTTGGTTCTCTTTATCTCTTTCTTTTTCATCTATTTTAAAGAGAAAATAATAGGAATTCATTTTCCTCTCGTTCACTGTTTAATGAAGCTCCACTGCATTAGATTTCAGATAGAAGACACTGTCATTATCTGCAGTAGAGACATGAAAATCAGGAACTGTTTGAAATGAGACCATTGCTAACTAGAATGCATGCCTGAAGCTTTCAGGCTGATATTCTGCATCCTGCAGTGACATCCACATCGGTTTCAGGTATTAAATCAACTTTCACAAGGCACTGTAAAATGCTTTAATCTCTAGTGAGAGAATACATTTCAGCCATGATTATTTTTCAAATTATGTGGAAATGAATTTGTGTCCAGAGATGAATTGTTCCCACATTGATGCATTCAATTACTTGCTGGTGGTTAAAGGAAGCAGGAATCAAAAATAAATTCATAATGTTTCTCTTGAATCTGCACAAATGTGTAATATTGAACATAGAGACCTATGGATATTCAGTTTATGCTTAACAAATGTTTGGCCATACAATCACTGTCTGGTTAAGAATAAGTATCTGTTTTCACTTTGCTATTAGTAAAGAATTAAACAAAGAAGGTTGCAGGTTTATACTGAATTTTTAATATACAATATAGTTAGAATAGAATTAAATTATACTTTTGCTAGATTGAAAGAAAGCAAAGTACACTAAAGAAATACTACAATTATTATGAATTGAGCAAGATGCAATGATAAACCATAACATTGTAACCACTGACGAGTGAAATCAGAATAACGTTTTGCCCTCAAAGTTGATGTATCATAACCAGGAAAAATGGGCATGTTCAGAAGTACTTCTCCCTTTTTCTTATTTCGGTTGAGAGCGGCACATGAGCTGTAGTAATTTTGAACTCATGAGAAAGTACGTTTTACGAGATGAAGTTATCCTCAAAGTTTTAGTAGGGTGGAGTTTGTGTGAAAGTCTGTAGTGTAGTTTGTAAATGAGTAAGAAAAAAAATTTGATTTTGCACAAGTAGATTTCTGAACCACTTGCAGGGTTACTTTGAGAGGTCCAATTTGGAGATTCTTCAGCAAAGAATCTCTAAATTATTGCTTTGACTTGCTTTAAAAAAACAAACAGGAAACAGATAAATTGGAGGACAGTTTGCTAAAATTCAACTGTGCTTTGAATTGTAACTAAATGGACAAACCCAAATAGGAGGGATAATATGTCCCTGTGCTTACCTGGACACAACGTGTTGCAGGTGCTCTTCTGTACCGACATGCCCTCACAGAAGGCTCCACCATTAAGAGGAGCTGGATTTGTGCAAGTGCGAGAACGTTTTTGCACACCACGTCCACAGCGAACATTACAGGGAGACCAGTCTGTCCATGATGACCAGCCTCCATTCACTGCAGGTGAAAAGGGATAAAGGAAAGAGATAACTTGCCTACGTTCTTTGGTTATCATTAAAAATGACAACAAGTAGGAAGCACAGGTTCAATCAAATGTGACAAATCAAACTTGAACAATGGAAAAAAAATACTAAGGAGTCTTTACAAAGATGATCAATGGTGTTTTCCCTTCTGGCTCTGTATTCTCACTCCTCTGATACGTTGCCCAGAACGACGGGAGATGATTGACTAATCAGCTCATTTACCATGTTACCAGAGGAAAAAACGCTATGTTCTTTTATTGTACATCTGTCTGAGGCTTTTGGGAATTTCAGACGTTCAGAGACTTCATGGAATTGAGAAAATTCCTGATTGATAGACCTCAACAACCGGGTGTAAGAAATAATTAGAATTTTTACAGCTGATAAATGTCCCCTGTGGAAAAAAAGAAAAGCTGATGACAATTCAGTTAAATAAGCACCGGGGGACTACAATTAACAAGGTGTTCCTCTGGTGTGAATGGAGGTGGTGCTAGCATGACATTATAGTTTCACTTATTCTCCTTTGTCTCTGTAGAGCCCTTTATGAGGCTATAAAAACGCCAGAAACAGTGTTGGCAGATAAAAGCTGGGGAGGTGAGAAAGCCACTGTCACTGCCTTACCACCATTAGTAACTGACTTCTGGTAAATATTGGGCCTGTTTCTCCTTGTTTCTACAGAAGGTATCATTCAGACATCACCTGCTTATTAGACTATTGTGTGGCGTACCAGAAACTGAGGTTGAGCGGTGCTTTGATCACATAGGGGAATTTGGTTATGAGGCCACTATGACAGCTTACATCTCTAATGAAAGATTAATGAGTAGCAGACACAATGGCTGTTTGGCACTGTTTCGATAATCAATCATCGTCTCCTTGTGGCTGCTCCCAATTAGCCAGTTCTGCTCATTGGTCATTACATCCCCTAAAAGTTGGGCATATATAAGGAATATTTTTGAGAAAATTCAGTTGTATATTTCTGACACTAGGGCTTGCTTTATCTCGAAAATTGTCAGGCTCTAATTTCTCAACCTTTGGTCCGAGATTTGATGCCGAATAATTGACTCAGGGAGGTCTATCATGTAAATATCTTATTTTACTCTATGAGTCCATATGTACCGCACGAAAAGGAACTTTCTTATGAAAACGCTGTTTTCCAAACATAACTCAAAAAATATTTCAAAGGTCATATTTATTCATCTTATACCTAATTAGCCCTTGGTCAATTGTAAAGTTCTGACAATAGGGGAAACTCTATTCGGAAATTTAACGGCCATAAATTCAAAACGGTTGGTCCAATTAACTCCAAATCTGGATGATTATACATGTACTTCAGGAGATCTAACTTTTATATTTATAATATTTTAATCAAATAGTTTATATTTTCCTCACCACAGGGAGAAGGGACAAATAGCACTGTTAACCAGCCATAACCTCCTTGTTGGTCCATCTTTGTCTAACTTTGGTGCCCTTTAAATCGTCTCAGGGATATCTATTTTGTTAGATAATATTTTATTGTAAAGGTTCATATTTTACTTTTTTTGTGGGATATAATTTAGCGTTGTCTGGATTACATGCCCAAAATAAACCTGAAGTTACTCCACAACTATCAGCTTTTTTTGCATAAATTTGTTGTCTATGGACAGGTAAGACGTAAAATAATTTATTTTCATAGTCAGTAACATTATAGCTCTAACTATGTGAGTAATCTGCGATTGAAGGGAGGGACATCATAGCTGGTCTCATTAATCTTTTATACACATTCTATTTCACACCTTAACTTTCAAGCAGATTTCTGGGACCTCTTTGAAACAAATCAAACATTAAACACCCATCTAACCGCTCCACCCTGCCTACACTCTCTTCTCTTCTCTTTCCTTGCAACTGCATTGTCAAATACACTGTATTTCTCTACATGAGACACAATTGCTTATGAAAAATGAGAAAAAATACATCTTGAATTTGATATCTTACCAAAGACAACAACAGTAGCTGTGGCACTGCGTCTTTTGGCCACAATGTTGCTGGCGATACAAGTATAGTTTCCAGAGTCAGAGAGGCGGGCTTCGGAGACGATGAGATTGTGGTCATCTCTAGTATCGATGGCACCTTCAGAGCTGAGAGGCACCTCATTTTTCAGCCATTCCACCTGAGAACAAATAAACAGTATTGTTTACTTCAGATGGTTGTGTCTGATGGATGCCCCACCAACAAAATCAAAGGAGAGCCCTCATCTGCACCATTCACAATTCTGCTGAGTGGATTACCGTGTGGATGTTTTACACTCCATTCATTTCATAGAAACAGTGTATAAAGGCTGTCTTTCAGAACGGGGATTCAGAGACTGTTTTATTGGACAAGTTATTCAAATACAAACATATTACACTATTTCTGAGGATTCTTCACCGGCTTCTTCTCTGGTGTGCGGAGAAGAGCATTTAAAGGACTTCTGTTTTCTCCGAGGTGTCCTGTCCACCTCTCAGATCACCAGACTGATAACTTTTCCTGCAGTGAAAACTAAACATGGAGAAACAGTATTAGTTACTGTGAACTACAGAGCTGGAGCACACTTCCAGATTATATTAGTCTTGCACCTACTTTTTACTTCTTACTTTCGAGCTTAAGAACTTTGAAGTTCTGTACTGCCTTTGATTGAAGCTTAAAAATTCGTCATGAACCATCCGTGCCCTCTTATCCGGTATTCATGTCTCTCCACTTGATGTTTTAATTTCCTTTGCTTCATTTTTTTAAAATGAATTATTTTTATTTGAATGTTTTCATCTTTCTGACACTCTTTTATGTCTTAATGTATTATGTAAAACACTTTTAATCTGCTTTATGCCGGACGTGTGGAGTACTACATTTTTTTCCCCTGTTTTTTTTTGACATTTGAAATACTGGAACTGAATCAGGCGGCACAGTGCAGGAGTGTGTTACCCAGTCATCTCACATTAAGAAGGTTCTTTGTTCGGATCAATGTTGGGTCATTTCTGTGGGGACTTTGCGTTTTCCCCCCTGGTAAAAACCCACACACTGGTGGTGTGAACCCACACAAGCCAAAGTTGTGTGGATTCCCTCCAGGTATTTTGTTTTCCTGCTACAGTCCAAATACGTGCAATATAGGTAGACTGTGACTCTAATTTGACCTTAAGCGCGAATGTCTGTGTGAATGTTTGTGTGTCTATGACAACCCGATGATGAGCTCATGACCTGTCCAGGGTGTCAGGTCAAAGCGCTTACTGGTTTCACAGTAAACCATGGCATAATGGTTGATGCTTAACATACCATGTACATTTAATGATTACCAGTTTTAATGAAGTGAAGGGAGAATCTTGCATTTCTATTTCTTAGATTCTGCAACTGGAGCCGCACACATGTAGAAGAGAAATAGCAGAGACAAGCTAGACAGGTATCACTTATGTCCATACCATTAAAAACAAAGTAAAATCAGTAGCGTGGGACTAATTTGGATATATGAAAAACCAACATGGATTTGTCCCAGAGGACCATAATTCCTAATTTATAAGAAATTTGGGTGTCTGCTAAACGAGAAAACATATCCAACTTCCTTCTTGACGAACACCATCCCTCTGTGCAGAAAGTATGTCTCCCATTCACTACAGACGTTTGATCATTCAAAACAGAAGAGACGACTTAAAGGACTGAAAAAAATCAAAGTCGGTAAGTTTATTTTCTACTTGAATGAAACTACAGAGAAACAAATTAGTGCGAAGTAGCAACTTTCTACAGTTTCTTACAATGACTGAGGTCAACAGACTCAGTAGGAGCCTTTGTTGTAGACTGATGTTGCAGTAAATTAGCACATTGAGATTTGATCCAAATGTAAAGGGCATTATAAATTAAATGTATTATTATTATTATTATTATTATAAATTACAATATGAGTATGCAATGGTGAAAACTTAAGGTTTACATTTATGTGTACTAAATGTACATACTGTATGTAAAAATATATATATAAAAAATGTAAAAATATATATATATAGATACACATATGAATACATATATATGAATAATACTGGACTCCGTTTAAGAAAATCTACCCCCCTAGTTTCTTCATAAAAGGAAGCAAACAGTTTTAAAATTGAGATATTCTCCTAAATTATATAAATGTATAAATGTGTTAATTCATGACGTTAATTGAAATGTTTTTGCCAGGGAAATATGATAAAATTGCAACCTCACCAGGGTTTAACAACTCTCTCCCTTATATTTTATCTAGAAAAAGCAGTTACAGGTAAAGCAGTAGCAAGTAAAGTAAGCAATATTGATTATTAACATTAAATTCTGTTCCTCCTACAACCATTCTTGCTTTTCTCACTGTTTATGTGATATCTCCCTATAATTGTTTGGATCATTCTCAGGAAACACTCTATTGTTAGATCATCGGTTTGTGAGAAAGGTGTAAAATGACTGACATCCAGACAGACACAGGGGTCCATTTGGTAGGACCTGCTTCTGCCATTACCAATTCAGTGGCCATGTAGTGAGTGATGGAAATAAGCATCTAGAAAATAAAGGACACTGTTGACGCTCCTCTACTCGCATGGATGGCCGTGTAAATTGCTATTAATGTGCCACTGGCTTGAGCTGTTCATTGACAGAGACACGCTGAGGCATGAGGGAGTGGGGTTTGATTTATGGCAGTGTATTCGAGGATTAAAAACTCCACCCTCCTGAGAGCTCCCTGTGTTTGTGCATGAGGTCGTGCTCCAGTGTGTGCGTGTTTGCACAAAGTGCCCCTTTGCGAGGGGAATATAAGAACAGCCAACAAACTCAGAGATTGCTTTGCTCTTTCAAAGCACCCCGAAAGAAAAAAAAACGAGCTGGGTAATCAATAAATCAGGAATCATGTTGTCACAACTTCTTTTTACCCTTTTGATTGCTCAAGAAGTGTTTCATCGTGGGTCTTTAATTGAACTCTTTTCATCATTTTACTCAGCAGTTTTCAGGCCCACCGACCAACAAACTGCACTTGAAGGCTGCATCTGACATTCCATCAATTCCTGTCTTAAATTTTTGCCTTTAACCATTTAATACTTCAAAAGTCTAATCAAAAGCTGTATATTATTCCTGCTGTGTTACATTTCCCACAAGCCTCCTAAGTGCGTATCTATCCATCTAAAGGTCTCATACCATTAATGGTGTAGAATAAAGTGTGATACACAGCGGTTATCCCCCTCTTTAGCTTTCTGCCTCTAATCGACTCCGGCTCTATCTAGTATCTTGGAAGAAGGGGATTAACCTTGACAAGTAGGAGGTTTGTACATTATTACCTTTGCACACAAACAGAAAGTCTCTTTCACAGAGGCATGTCAGAGGGGAGCGCTCTTGTTTTCATCACAGTCACTTTCGACGTGTTTTCTGCAGCAAAAAAGACCCAGCCTTTAAGGCCTCTGTAATGTCAGACTAAGCAACTATAATGCTTGAAAGCTGAAAGCACAACTCCGAGATGGGGTAAGATACAGGCAGATGGGGGTAACGATAGACAGAAATAAGACAATATGGCTAGATGATTGAGACAGAAGCACAACAGACCATCTGGGGAGAATGGGCTGATGGAAAAGCAGGAGCAGGTGGGAGGTGAGATGTTGAAGCATGGGGGTTGTTGTGGCAGGTGAAGAGGTCAAGGGGTAGGGGCAATATCTGAAAGGATAGTAGTTGGTGCAGGCAGGATGAACATGTGATAGCAGGGTGAGGGCGACACGGGGGTAGAAGCAGCCTTTAGAAGCAGAGCTGATAATGAATGGCTGACTCTTTGAGGTGACTGGTAAGAGGTTATCTGCTGTTATAAAAGCAACAAATTACATAGAGAAGAAGATTCACACCAAAGCTCCACTTTTATATTGCTTTTCTTTAACAGAGATAAGCCTTGTCATTATAACCACTGACAGGTGAAGTGAATAACACTGATTATCTCCATACAATGGTACCTCTTAGTAGGTGGGATATATTAAGCAGAAAGTAAATAGTCTATCCTGTTGGTGTGTTGGGGGACATCCTTCCCGTGATGTAGTCAGGAGGAGAAATGGACAGGCATAAGAATGTGAGTGACTTTAATAAGGGCCAAATTGTAATAACAGGAAGACTGGGTCAGAGCCTCTCCAGTACTGGTGTTGCGTAACTGCTGACCATTCAAAGTGACCATGCAGACACCTGTCCTCTGCTAAAAGTGCTGAGAAGGGCCATATCAGCATCAGAACAGGGCTATGAAATGCAAAAAAAAATGGTGGCTCAGTTCATTGAGGAGGGTTGTCCACTTAGCTGAAGGTCGGCCTCAGAAGTCCACATGTAAAAGTGTCCTTGAGCAAGATGCTGAACCCCAAGTTGCTCCCAATGGCTCCCAATGGCTGTTCCATTGGTGAGTGAATGATGGCGTGAATTGTAACTGCTCCCGATGAGCAGATGGCATCTGGCATGGCAGCCTGTGTCATCAGTTTGTGTGTCATCAGTCAGTGTTTGTGTGAATGGGTGAATTCTGACTTGTGTTGTAAAAGCGCTTTGAGCGGTTGAGCAGACTAGAAAAGCGCTGTATAAGTACAGTCCATTTACCATTTGCTTGACTGTTTAGTTCATTTAGGATCCCCAGAAGTCATTAATGTCAGAACAATTAATGGTCCTAGAGGTCCACACAAAGCACTTAAAACATGACAATGGAATATACCTCATAATATTAACAAAATGATCAAAGCAACTGTATCCAAAACTATACACGCATATGAATAAAGAAAAAAAAGAGAATTAATAAGTAAAAACCCAATCGCCTTCAATTCATGTAAAGATAAACAATACCTAAGTTAAGAATAATCATAAATATAATCCTACATTTAAGACAGAATATCATGTCTAACTTAAACTGAATTTCAGAATAATTCTGACGGGCGGGCGGGCGGACAGACAGACAGACAAAAGAACACCTAATAAAAAGTAATTAACAAAAAACAAATAAATGTGGAGATCACTTGTCCCAATATGACATAGCCTGTGTGTATTTATAATATTAGACACGGTAACATCATCCAATAGGGAAGAATGTATTTGTCACAAACTATTATGCACGTATAATTTATTATATTACAAAAGTTTAATGCTTTAAGGTGAATTTAGCAGTCATTAATGTAGTATTTTAATTCACACACATTTGTATTACATGTACTAGTTTCATAAATTCATTACTTGAAATGATGCTTCCATTTATTTCAGGAAGAAAAAACCAAGAAAAGGCTGCAGGCAAAGATAAACAAGTGAGATGTTAAACCATAATGTGGGGGTTTCCCTGAATTGAAAATGATCTCTCAACCCTTTGTTCCTTCCCGTGATGTAGTCAGATGGTATGCACATTTATAGAGTAGTGTTCAAATTGAACTTGACATCTACAAAGATTTAACCATTATGCTGTGTAAAATATATATCTTTTTAAAATTTAGTGGATAATGTTTCACCTCAGAACATACAGAGTAGAACTAGATGATCTGCCAAGGCCAAATTGCATAAACCCGCCATTGTATTACATTAACTACAGGCATTTCTCGTCAATGAGAAATCTTAGTCCTATCAAAATGTAACAAGTAAAAATAATGAGCAGAATACAGGTGAAACTACCTATTATGCACCGGTGTTTCATTAATCAGTGAGCAAAGAATTGCACAGAAACAATTGTTAGTAAGTGAAAATTTACAAACAAGGCAGTTTATTAAATTGGTATCACTAATAGAGTTGTTAGTGTGCAAATTAAGTGTAGTTGAAAAAGAGCAACGCTACCCTTTGATATATCACAATATTATAGGATACAATTAATAAATAGCAGTATTAACCTTCAAAAGCTAACTAACATAAAAAACTGAACATTAGAAACTCTATTATGGCGGCTTATTATGGAGTAATTGATTTGCATTCAGCGCAAGGTTGTCAACCTCCTGCAGGCAATGCTGCATAAATTATACATTACATTAAAGAAACATAAATACACTCCATCTATGAAATGCCACAAGATGCTTTAAATCAGAGCAGCTTGTATTTTTTTTTTTATAATCAGTGTATGTCATCAACATTTCCCAACGTTTAATGACCGTACATAGACAGCTGGAAAGTGGGGAGAAAAGCTAGAGGGGAGTTAGTGGACATATAGTCCAGGAATTTGGACAATTGCCAGTAAGGAAGAACTGAGTTCAACCAGCTCGGAAATCAACATCTATAAATAAACCAGACCTATGCGGCCTGGAGATAAAGCCCCCCTAATGTCAGAAATATACAACCCACCTTTTCCAAAAACCTTTTCCTGAATAATAGCATCAATAGGTACTGTATACATAGTATAGGTGTCACTATCTGAGAGCGGTATACTTTAACATGGTTGGGGTACTGTGAAGATGGTTGATTGGTATTAATAGAAATAAGAAAAAAGTTTCTATATTGTAGATCAATCCTATAAAGCTACCCAGCAACACTTCAATACTTCACAGCAATACTTCAATCCTTTCTGAAAATTGCTGTAAATTGTGGATAGAGAAACATTGTGAACATATACTTCCAGGATACATTACCAACTCCCACAATGATGTAGGGGGGGAGGCCTGCCAGCACCTGTACTTCCCAAGAAGGAGAGGAAGTTTGGTGTTAGCAGAAAGATCAGATCATCAGATTCTGCAGAACCGACAAAGTCTACAGAGAGCGGTCAAATCTCTCTTTGCTGGCAAGTGTTCATATTTTGTGGTTCTAATCTTAGAGAATCCCTTCTCTAAAGTAAATCAAACTAATCCTCTTGTCCTTTGCTTGCTTTTCTCATCTCATGTTTGGCTTTGATTTATCTCCCGCTTCCCTTTACTCTTTTCCACTGTTCGCTGAAGGAGTTGAATAAACCCAGAGTGGGATTTGCATTCTGCTTGGGTCCGAAAGTCTCCCCTTTGGGGCGAAGCGATAAAGAGATGCACATGCTTATTTGAGAAGGCGGGGACAAGACAGACTCAAATAAGCCTGATAAGCCTGCCTGGGGAGAACAGGAAACGGATTTAGTTAATTGGTAAATTTGTTCCACTTAGATAGCAGCAACGGGTATGATAGCAACGGGCAGGCCCCACGGCACTCTGCTTGTGCAGGGGTCGCAAGATGTCAAAGTTAAAGTGTTGACCATTAAACAGTAGCTAATTTAAACTGATCAGTCCAAAGTTCTAGAAGATACTTTTGTCTTGCTTAACTTTATGGTAAAAATTTAGGTAAAAATGGTGTCATAACATTTGACCGCTTGAACAACTACCTTACATTTTGGGGCATGTGGGTATCACTATAGCCCCATGACAAGAGGGTTCACCTTTCAAATCCACCTGGAAAAACGGGTAGTTCTGACTTCTATACACACCACAAAAACAGGTAAAAATCACTGGAAAATGCAATATTGGTGCCAGTAGGCATGAACAGTTGCGTGGCGAATTCCGGTGTCTACCCCGGATAGGATAGGCTCAACCCCCCAACAACCGTGCACAGGTAAGCAGTTTTGAGAAAATGGATAGATCGATGGAAGTAGTACTTTGGCTGGTTACTAAATAATATACTGATTAAGGTTTTATAGAATCAGGAGTTTAAATTGAGAAAAGTTACAATATAACCTCTTACACAAGGTCAGCATTTAAACTAGTTTCTTCAAAAATAGAAAATTGTTTTTGGGTTGAATTCAAAATGTAGGGTTTTCCAAAGTCAAATAAATGATTTGTCACAAAGTTAAAAAAAATAATGTTATACAGCCCTTTGTTTTTATATGTTTGATTATATACATTCAGATTTAAGATCTTGATTTAGATTTAAGATTTAAATATAGATTTAAGATTAAGATTTCAATTTTACATTTCGGTTAACTGAATTTCCCTTAGACATTTAGATGTAATATTTAACATCGGGAGATGGACAGACGGATCGGGCGTCTGCAGTGATGCAGACGCTATATTGATCCGTTGTGGTGAAGAGAGCTGAGCTGAAAGGCAATGAGTTTTGAGTGGCTGAAATGAGTTTTTCCGCAGGGTGGCTGGGCTCAGCCTTAGAGATAGGGTGAGGAGCTCAGACATTCGGGAGAGGCTCAAAGTAGAGCCGCTGCTCCTCCGGATCGAGAGGAGTCAGTTGAGGTGGTTCGGGCATCTAGTCAGGATGCCCCACGGACACGTCCCTGGGGACGTGTTTCGGGCATGTCCATCTCGGAGGAGACCCCGGGGCAGACCCAGGACACGCTGGAGAGATTACATCTCCCGGCTGGCTTGGGAACACCTTGGAATCCTCCCAGAGGAGTTGGTGGATGTGGCCGGGGAGAGGGAAGTATGGGCTTCCCCTCAGAAACTGCTGCCCTCACGACCCGGACCCGGATAAGCAGAGGATAACGAAATGAAACGAAACGTAATATATACATTGAGTAATGACGTTTAAATTTCGATTTTAAATTTATATTAGGATTTAAAATTTATATTTAGTGTGTAATATTGACATTGATATGTAACATTTACATTCAGCATTTAGATTTTTCATATTTAGATTTAACAATTAGATGTCACATTTACATTAAGATTTCACATTTAAATTCAGCTTTAGATTTAACAACCTATATCTCTAGTCTATAGTCTATATCTAGATTCAATATTTAGATTTAACATGTAATATTCACATTTACATGTAACATTTGCAATTAGTCTTTAGATTTCACATATTTAGATTTAAATATATTCATTAAGTCACAACATTTACATGTGTTATTTAGCAATTCGATTTAACATTTACATTAAGCATTTGGATTTAACTTTTCTATATGAATCTTAGTTTAACATTTAGACGTAACATTTAGGTCTGGCACACTTGAGCATTCTGCGCTTGCAGAAAGGCTTCATCTTAAACTTGACTCCTACACAATATAGATCTTAAACACTATATTATTGTGAAACAAATGTAATGACACACATTTGCAATCATTTAAACGGGATGTGAAAGTGACATCAAGAAGATAACAAAGCATCACAGAAGGTTTTCTCCCATCTGATTCAATCAAGAGTGAGTTTCCTTAACAAGCTCCTTTCACTTCACTCACGCCTGCATCTTCCCGGCAGTAATCCCTCAGTCATATTTGGCCTTTTTCCTCAATGCAACAATGGTTTTCATGAAATCACACTAAACAAATGAACCTGCCAAATGTGACAGCGGCACATTCTAGAGGCTGGGGGGGGCTAAATCCTTATGGTGTTGTTGGTTTATCTTCACATTATCTCGGAAATGTTATGTTCATCCCTAAATAATTACATTTTAAGTAAGTAAGTTTGGTTGAGAGATTTAATGATTAATAACAAATGGTAAGGCATACTTGTGCATTTAATGTGGGGCTAATGATTGAAATGAAAACAGCTTTTTTTCTAAAGTTACTGGGAACATTTTGTATCACTTTTTTTTTTTCTTTCGCTCCACCAGTTAAAATCCAAGAAGCAGTTTTCACTTCACTTTTAGAGAGGGCAAGACTAGTTATTTTGCATGGTCCTAACTTCGATGTTTGACAGTTTCTCTTAAAGTCAGACTTTAATATGAACAATTCATAAATTCTGTATAAAATGATTCATTTCCTAGGTTTGCAAAAAATAGGCCATGCTGATTTTTTTTTTAGAAATTTTAACATTTCAAGCAACCTCAGACTGACAACCAATTCTGTTGCTACAGAAAACTTTTTCACCTTGCAGGTTCTCCAGCTATGTTTTTTCTTTAATCACAAAAGTGGTATATATATTCCTACAGATGATTTTGGCTTTAGTACAGATGTTATACTTTACAGAATTTTGAATTTGCTCTCACACAAATGAGTCAATTGCAGTTACAAAGAGCGTCAGGGGTTCTTGAGGGGATTTTATGGGCTTTCAGAAATAACGGGACATGACATTTTCATTCTAGTTCCAGCTGTAAGTAACGTGATGACAGAATGTATGACTATTTTGAATTCTTCTTCCGACTGTTCCCTCTATGGATCCCCACAGCATCCGTTTCCATGTCCTGTGCGTATTCCGAAGTACTGCACTTTCTTCACCTCTACTCCTTGTACTTTCAACCACACCGTTCACCCACAAACATCATCTCCACGGAGACTCCAGTCCAACCTCATCCGTCAGCCTGTCCATCACCATAGCAAACAAGAAGGGGCTCGGGGCTGATCCTTGATGCAGGCCCACTTTCACCTGGAACACATCCATCACTCCTACTGCACACCTCGCTACTGTCATACTGCTCTCACACAAATCCTGTTACACTCTGACATACTTCTCTGCCCGTCTAGACTTCCTCATGCAGTACCACAATTCTTCTTCTCTCTACTTTGTATATATTATTAAACAAACATACTTAAGAACTTCACTTTACTTAACACATACGACTAGACAACAAACAAAGAGCCCAAACGTCCATTGAGGCAGTTCGGTTTCCCCTGTATGTCATTGACCTTATAAGCAACAGAGCCCACATACTGTAGACCCACATAGGTCTTGTGCAAGGAAGAACTACATTGATTTCTGGAAAGGTCGGTTGTATATTTTGAACTCGAGGGGTTGATTTATCTCCAAAATTGATAGGCCATAGTTTCTCAACCAATCGTACTATTTTGTCCACATTTAATTCATATTAATGGACTAGGGAAGATCTGTCTTTACACATTATATTTTAGTCTAGTGGTTCATATTTTACACAGTAGGGAGGGCTTTTTTTTTTAAGGACTTTCCATACCTATCTCAAAAAATAGTTCATGGATAATTTTCAAATTTGATACCTACATAGACATTAATGTGAGGAAGAACTGGATTTGTTATAGGAAAGGTCAGTTGTATAGTTCCGACACTAGGGGGAGCTTTGCCTCTAAGTTTTTGGACCATAATTTGTCGTTCAAATATTTGTATTCTGAAGCATAAATAGAATAGTTGCTCAAAAAAACATCACAATGAATATTATGACTCATTTCTAATTTCAAAACAAAGGACAGATCCCACATTCATACAGAAGAAGAAAATAACCAAACAAAAACAACCACAGCAGTCAAACACAAGAAAAATGAAAGGAAATTTATTACAAATTGACTAATTAAATAAATGGAAAAAATATATACAACGATAATAATAATTCCCCATCATACCCCAGGTCCACTGCAAAACACAGTAGTGTCACTAGGTTTATTGCTTATTTGGTACATGTCTCTGAACCATCTGTCCCCTCCCTAAGGGATATCAACGGTCAAATTCCTCTAATCTGTCCTTAAGATCGGATTCTCTACAAGTGGCGTGTCGGTCAATATTGTTATCCAGTAGCTGAATGTAGGGAACAAATTTCTCTTCCCCAAAAAAACAAAAAAACCAATCAGTTTCTTCGCACCCTGGAGACCAAAGGACAGAAAGGTAGCCGCTCAAATCCCAGCAGGGTCCACTTGTCGTAGGGTCCTTGAGCAAGACCCTGAAACCCTAGCTGCCCAGGCACTTCAAAGGGGCTGCCCACTGCTCCCTCAGGGAGGGGTCAAATGCAGAGAAATTATTTCACTATGTTGTACTGTGTATGGCTGTTTGTGATCAATAAAGGATTTCTTGTTCTTGTAACAAACATATAAAATAATGAAAACCCCTCACAATTGGCCGACTAGAACAATTTTTTTGTGTTATATCATCAATTCATATAGCCCCTGGTCTGGGTAAAACTCCACTCTGTCAGAAAAAATAACTGGCAGAGGATTTTGACATCATTATTAAGTGTGATACTGTCTATCATAGCATAGCAGAGCATAAACATTTTAATTAATTACATTTCTAATAACCAAATATTCTTCACAAGTCAAAATAGAAAACTATTTACTTATTAGTAGAAAACTAAAGAAAAAATATCCACACACCTTTAAGACAACACTATTATGTGAGGATTATGGTCTAATCAGAGCCAATTATCTAACAGTTTCAGCATTATAATGAAAATAATCTGTATTCTAAGTGGCTTCCTCTCTATAAAAAGAGGACCAAAGCGAAAGTGTTGGCCTTATTGACTTGTGTAACCAATAAACTGCAGTGGATTAAAACTACTGTGATATATTCTCTGTGGTCGGATTTATAGTTTGCACAGATTATTGCCTCTATCACTGCTGGGATAGAAAATATGGCATTTTCTAACTTTCATTAACATTCTACAAAGCAGCCCAGTAAACCCCCGGATGGCTTAGTAGCAGAGAGATGTGGATAAAGTTCTTCCATCTCTAACTGTTAGGGCTGTCTCTGAGGAAATGCAGAGAGCAGCGACATAAGGGGATTTCAAGCTCTAAAGTTTGCCATGCAGCATTTATGTTTTAAAAATGCGTGCAAAATTGGAACTCATTTAATTTGCGGCTTGTCAGGCGGTGTTGATTGTCGGCTTCCCAAATTAATGTTTTTCCATTTCCTCAACAGCACAAATATTATTTTCCATCAGGATCAGCTGTGGAAGTTGGATAGCTATTATATAAATGTATTTACCAAAATAAACACGCCTCAGAATACAGTTCAACAGATCACACTGCATCATGACCTCAATTCCTTCAACTCAACAGTAGCAGAGTTGCAGCTTCTGGATGAGCCAATTTCATGGTGTCACTTACAAATATGGCTTATACTTCTCTACAATTCCTTAAGTCACAAAAAGAGAAAGTACAGCAACATCCTCTGTATTTTTTTGGAGTGGAAGTCACACTAGATGGAGCAAGATTTTCACCCTATTTCATTATTCCCGTTCTCTTTGTTAGAGTGACATTAAAGAATGTTGAGGAGTCCTCTATTCGATGACCACAATGCATTGGGGAGACTCGTGGTACAACGATGCTCCATTTGTAAGCGCTGAATCATTCATCACACCCACACACTCAGCAATGCATGGTCATCTTTGAGAAGCCCTAATGCTCCAGTCTACTCTTTTTGACCTAGATTCAGTAATAAGACAATTCAGAGCCATCAGCAGCCTTCATATGCGTTCCCTCAATTTATACAGAAAGCCAATAAAGGATAGACCTTAATACAGGGAGCGGCCGTCTCCCAAACGTAAGATCTGAAGGTAGCCGCTTTGAGTCCCACCAGGGTCTATTTTTGGTAGGGTCCTTGAGCAAGACCCTGAAACCCTAGCCCTCCAGGCACTTCAAAGAGACTGCCCACTAATCCCTCAGGGATAGCAATAAAGGCTTTCTTCCACTTTAATATTTACTATAATCCTGACAAAAATCTTAAATCATCAGACAATGGCAGGAATTAAGTATCTGGTCTGTGCCTGTAGGTGTCTTCCTGCTTGACTTGGGGGCTTTGGTTGATCAATGTCAACTGTTATGTGTGTTAATGTAAGATAAATGCTCTGAGATGACACTCTGCTTTGTTGGTTAAATGTTTTCCAGTCCATTTGTCCCAGCACAGATATAAATGCAGTCAATGCTCGGAAACTCAAGTTCGATTAATTTCCCTTATTCGAAAAAAATAAGGGAATGAAAGGGATGCACACCATCAGGTCCCACAAAAGACTTTTTTTTATTGACTTTTATTGAATTCTGTCGATTAATTAGGAAATATGGATGGACTATTTATATATATATGGATGGGAAAAAAAACAGGGTTAACATCATATGTGATTAATTAACTATAATGTCATCAGTACAAATCTTAGTTTGTGAAAGAGGGAATAATATAGGAGCCCAAAATCAGTTCTCATGAATTGAATATTTGAAGGATTCAGACTGAAGTAAAATAACCTCCCATCACTTACAATGGTTTAGCATAATGGTAACAATGATTTGCATGGAATTACCAGTTTCTACGTATGAACTATACGTATTATTTCTGTTTTGCATTAATCTGTTCTTGTGTTGAAAAAAAAAAACAGGTGCGAAAAATCAGAAACACCTGTTATTTCCAAAACCTTATTCTTAGTGGGAACTGGTACTTAATTAGTCCATATGTCATGTCTTCTTATGTTTCATACCATTGCCCTGCTGTAATATACTCAAATTGAGAACTTGTGAGGTGTTCGTTCACTGCCGATGAACTCTATTTAAACCGCACCCAAAACAGAGATTGACTAAATTGACTATTATTGTAATGTCAGCTCTTTATATATTCGCCTTAAACATGTATTTATTAATGTTGCTAAATTTTAATAATAGTTTCTTAAATTTGAAAAGACGTTAAAGTTAAGTTGAATGATCCATCACAAATCGAAACGGGATGGAAAAGAATGAAAACCTTACAAAAATTAGAATTGATTTAAGCCTAGCTCGGGATACATATTTCCAGAAAAAAGTTGTGATCTATAAAATCTCTGACCCACATGTATAAACATTTTGGAGAACGGGATTATTGGCAGTAGATATGAGATGCAAAGGTGGTGAAGTTTAGCCAGATTGTGTAATAATGCTTGTGACGTTAAATATCAAATGTTCATTATGGAACCAAAGTTATTGTAAACATTCAAAACAATAATCTCATTTTGTTTGTGCTTGTAGTCAGCCATAATTATTCAAACATGTAGCCCATTTAATATTACAGCATTGTCTCACTGCCAGATGTCCAACCTCCACACAGAACAGAGAGGGCTGACCTATAGCCCATTTTAGACAGCCGGTGTGCATCGACTCACCTAGTCGGAAACGTTTTCAGACATGCGCGGACGATCCACATTCCCGTTCATAATGTAGCGATAATGCTTCGTTGAGTTGGGTGCTGATCGCAAACAAGCACCCAGAAGAAGAATACGACAAAGAGGGCGTGCGGGAAGAGACTTTTCGCCCATCTAACCGTCCAAATATGTTAAAATATTTCAAAGTTGCAATGAATAAAACACACTCCGGTGCAGACCGGTACTGTTTTGAAGTCGCCATATTTAAAATGCGTTGCGGTGCTGAAAAAATTCAGCGGCGCATTATGTCACGACCCTGGGTATGCGCAGATACAACTCAAACAGAAAGCTTTCCGATACAGCGTTTACACGCAGCGTTTTTTTTTCCAGTTAGACGTCCTTTCCGAATCTAATCAAAATAGGCTGTCCATGTAAACACACCTACTGTTGCTGTCACACACACACGCTTTCCCTTACTTATCACTTTACCCTGCACATGTTCACCTCCTGCACATAAAGATGGTATAAAGGTTGGGTATGAATCCAGTAACAGCTATCTGTCAGCAGCTCCAGTAACAGATAAAAATAATGAAGAACAATTCACAAAAACTAAACTTAAATGTGATTAATCGACCAAACCTAATGGTATTCTAGGGGGGACTGGAGTGGTTATTTCTTTCATTTCACAGTGTGTGTGTTTCATTTTGTTCACTGTAAATATACATTAAATAGAACATGTGAACAGAAAAAAAGGGCTTTCTAATCTCAACCATCAAATATATATATATAAGTCCATAACATTTGCTATAACAACTTTAAAATGAACAATAATAATAATAATACATTTAATTTATGACACCCTTTACATTTTGATCAAATCTCAAAGTGCTACAAGGTAAAAGCAGGTAAAAGCATCAATAAAAAATATAATAATAATTATATAAAAATATGACCAAACAGCAGCAATGTTAATTAAAAGTTATAGGTTCACCATTGCACTTTTTACATATATTTATCTGTTTCTCTCCACTTAGTTTACATCTGTTTTCCCAGGACTAAATGAGAACAATGAGGTGGAGCATTGCATCCTCTAATATAACTGATATTATAAGACCTTGTAGTGTGCACGTGTTTGAGACGAGAGATCTATTAGACACGTTTTGACTTATGTCTGTGAAGCAAACAGCTTTGATGAGTCAAGCAAGAACTCTGGATTTCTGGTGGAAAAACTACTTATGTTGTTTAAATTGACATATTCAACCATATAAATCACATATGGCTGTTTTATTGTTGTATATATTATTATATATTGCTAACTTATCATCAGTGTATGTAAACATTTTAGTACAGTTAGTAATTTTGGGAGGAATACCAGTGTTTCAGTTCTGTGCTCGGTCATTTTGTTTATGTATGAGTCACAGAATGTGCTTTTAAGATTTATGCAATACTTCAGATGCTTGGGCATATGGGTTTTGGCACGGACACGTCTGCCGCCTGAGCTTTTATATGAAGGCACACATAGATCAGAGAAAAGAACAACACACACCGCTCAATAGGACTGTCCACGAGAGCCTCATTTTATATTCATAGTAAAAATTAAAACAGCGATGACACACTCTCTCTTTCGGACACGTAAACACAATTAGCGAAAGAGGGGATGATAGGGAGATTGGAATGAATACATGACATATAAATAAATCATAGCAGCGCATCCTTTCACAGGAGAACATAGCAAACAGAACATAACGATGCACATGGATGGATATTGCTGCCGCTGCTCAAACGATCCCGAGCTCGACAAACTAAACAAATAGCATTTTCAAATCATCAACTGCAGCTCCTGCTTTGGCTAAAGTGAAAAGAAAAGTGCAGGGAACTGGAAAGCAACAAAGGGCAAGAGAAGAGACAGGCAACACAGGAGAAAATGTTATTTGTTTGAAGCGCAAGAAGCCCTCACCTCAGCCACAGGCACTCCCTCTGGGGGACGACAGTGCAGCACAATCATGGCATTCAGTGGCACCTCGGTGCCTTGGGGGTCCTGCTCAAAGTTCTTCCTCAGGTCTATGGGGGAGAATAAACAGCATGCATTAAAGAACAGTGTGTAGGCGCGCAAAAAAAATGCTATCTGTGTCATGTATGACCTCTCCCGTCACACATACACGCATAAAGAAAGAACGAGGTCTTCAACAAAATCCTGGCTCCAGCTTGCAGAAGAATAACCTTTTTCAGGGACAATATTGTCAGACTTTGCTGAAAGTCTGTTGCTTACAGGCTATGCGGACGGTTGCCTTGCGGCTCTTAGACGTTCCCAGGTGGCTCCAGGCCACGCACAGACACCAGTAATCCTCTGGGCCATGGAAGTCCTCCACTTGCTGACGAGACACGTTGATCATCACCTCGCGGACCTTCAGCCCTGCAGACAAGAGGGTGAATTGCACAGATAAATTGTCATTACATTGCAGGGCTGCTCAATCAAAGAAAGACAGGTTTGTGGGGATGGGAAGGTGAGTGAAGTTTGAATCTGATAAGATTATCAGCAGTAAACAGATCTGCTGTTCGCCCCAAGGAGGAGAGAATGCTAAAACAAACCAAATAAATTCAAGGAATTCTGTTTGTCATGAATTTACATTTAAAGCCACAGTGCTGACTACATCGTGGTTAATATTAATGTCCAAGATCCATCACTGATCCGTGTTAAAACAATACAAAAGGATTTTCCAGATGATGTGTTCATCGAAGAGCACTTCTTCCTATTTGCACTCATTTTTACCCATCCAAAACATTTGAAGGGGCTATAGTTAAAGAAAACGATTCAAATAATCTCATTCATATCACACAGTTCATTTGCCAATATTTTTCTAATTGTCTGTGATAATGTTCTTTGACACGTTTCCAAAAACAGTTGGGGGTTTGAAATCCTGCTATTCAAATTAAGGCAGACCAAATGCAAGAGATGAAGTCTCAGACCATTAACAGATGATAGAGGGCCAACAGATTGGATGTCTGTATTGCAGGAACCTGGATTTCTGTCAGCCTCTGTCTTGAAAAAATTATTACTATTTGAATTCAAAGTTATGAACAACTAGTGATTGGTGTTGATTATCCAACTTTGTCACTTTTGGCGGCATAAAATAAAAAGAGGCTCATGGGAGTGAGGATGACATGTACCCACCCGCTCACGGAACAGTAACATACTGTAAATGGATTCTGGTGTGGAAGTGTTGCTTAATAAATAATGTATGTAGGATGGGCAGCATTGTGTCACAGCAAAAGCAGTCAATAGAACCCTCCTTTACAGTAAAGATAATATAATTATATTTTATGGCTGGAGTAAGGCCAGTTAAGATTGTAATTCTTAAGATCTCATTTAGTGACAACAGTGGTTCAATGTTAATTATATACAAACACAAATGATTAAATAGAACAGAAAACATTCCTTGAGCAGATCTTGAACCAGAAAACATCCCCAGAAGAGCCTGGGGTCCATGTATGTAGTTTTTTAATTGAAAGATAAATTAAGAGTTAAAAAAAAAAAAGTTATAGATGCATTTCGTGTGGCCCACTAGTCTTTACCTTACTATTGCTGTTACTTCAATTATTCCTTGTAGGGCTCAAAACTGAGCTGAAAATGTTTTGATTCATATTTTCTCTTTTGATTCAATGATGAGCAGAAGCTCATCTACTTGTGTTAAAAAAGAAAAAAGTACAAGCTGTGCAATGTACTCATATAATAAAAGTAAAAGAAAAGAAAATTGAATAGTTTAAATGCAAACCTAACTGAACCTCATACCATATTAAAATGTTAATAATTCAAGGGATTAGGAACTTTTTTTCCACTTGTATCGTTGTCATTTTCAGGCAGAGAAACACATGATGGACTAGATGACTAGAATAGGAAAAAAATCATATAAACACTGATTTTCCTGACATTTGTGTTCGTCTGTTTCATCTTCTTGTCCTGCATCAGTCTGTCCTGTTTTATCAGAAGTGCTTCCTATGGGGGATACACCAAGGACTAGTCCTTAAAAGCAGAACACTCCAACGTTGTTTTTATTGCGGTTCTGTCTATATCTGTCCATTGTAGAAATCATTTTTAAAACTTTCAAAACCCCAATTGCTGTAGTATGACGAAAGGCCAAACTCTAGGTATCCGTTTCATCCAAAAACTTTATAAAAGATTTACAAATTGATTGTTGCAAACACTCATCAAATTATTATCAAACATTTATATTAACTTCTAAAATAGCTTTCAGTAATGAATGTTGCTCACCATTTGACTGCTGCCAGGCCTCTGTTATATTTCTATATCATGAGTTATAGCAGCATATTAATGATTTATTATGTTTAACCCAAAGGACATGAAGCAAAGGATGTGCGTTACAGCCGCTGCAGCAACCATGTCAGCGCCCAGAGGTGTTTCTGGGAGTGACGCTCCGGGGTTTTGGCAAGCAGGGCAGGGGTTCTGGGGTTAAGACAACAGGCAGGCAGTTGGAGATCACTGGCAGCGGGGAACAGAACTCGATCCCACCCGCTTGAACTCTTACACCCACAACGCAGCATGAGGCAGGCCTTTACCTAAGGTAAAGGGCTGCCTCACGCGCACCCTTGCAACCCACACTACCAAGGCGCACCCCTGCAACTTACGTCTCCAGTGTCTCCCGTACCTGCCTATTGGTCCTATTGGCACATTCCAACACTGACCACCAGCTCGCATTGGGACGGTTTGCAGCCGAGTGTGAAGCGGCCTGGAGGAGAATCAGCCCCTCTAAGTCTGAGGCCATGGTTCTCAGCCGGAAAAAAGGTAGAGTGACTACTCCGGGTTGCGGAGGAGTTTTTGCCCCAAAAGGAGGAGTTCAAGTTTCTCGGGGTCTTATTCAAGAGTGAGGGGAAAAGGGAGTGGGAGATGGATAGACAGAGCAAGGCAGCGTCAGCAGTGATGCGGACGCTATATTGATCCATTGTGGTGAAGAGAGCTCTCGATTTACCGGTCCATCTACGTTCCGACCCTCACCTATGGTCATGAACTGTGGGTCATGACCGAAAGAATGAGATCGCGGATATAAGCGGCTGAAAAGAATTTTCTCCGCAGGGTGGCTGGGCCCAGCCTTAGAGATAGGGTGAGGAGCTCAGACATCCGGGAGAGGCTCAAAGTAGAGCCACTGCTCCTCCGCATCGAGAGGAGTCAGTTGAGGTGGTTCAGGCATCTATTCAGGATAGCCCCCCAACCCCCTGGGGGGTGTTTCAGGCATGTCCCTCTGGGATGAACATGGTTCATGAGCGGAGGATAACGAGACAAGACGAGACTTCTGATGGTGGACACTCGATGTTGATGAACAAACGCAGCCGTTTGTGATTGTTATTATGGGAATTCCAAGACACACTGATCATCGCATTTTCTTTAACAGCAGTTCAAACATTATTTCATTATATCCATCAATTACGTCATAATTCGATCGGGAAAGAGGTAGACAAAGCAGCAGAAGAAACTATAAACTTAAATTCCACCACCAAATGACTGAGATGCTGATTCCCACGGGGCTAAAATTAACACCGTATTTTGTGAAATATATTTGGGGTAGTCCGTCAGGTCGAGGATGTGGCTTTACACCTGCTGTATAGACAAATAGACACATATGTATGTATGTATGTTTGTATACATACATACATACATACATACATACATACATACACACACACACACACACACACACACACACACATATACACACACACACACACACATATTAAGCCTTTGGAAATGAACACGTTAACCCAAGATGATTAATTTTCAGGATTCATTTGATTAAATGTTTTTAACACATTAACGCACACGCCGACTGATATATATCCCACAATTCCACCGACTGCACTGATTGGCGCTCCGTACCTGACGGCAGAAGTGATACAAACGAGATGGATGACTCTGAACAACTTATTAGTCCTCTCGATGGGATGTTCGAGTAAAAAAAAAACAAAGATGGAACAATCGATCAACAAAATAAAGTGAATTGCACACACTGCAGGACGGAGTTTTCATTTCACTGAAGCACTTCCAGCTGCAAGTACCATATCAACGCTAAGCATTCGTTGATCGGGATTCCTCTGCAAGTTCTTCTGGGACACCCGGCTTACATCAAACCACCCTCACTGTTCGTCGGGGCTTTAGTAAGTCTACCTCTGAAAAATTGACTGACACAATTGCCAAATGGATTGCAAAGAACTGCAGACCAATTAATATTGTGAGGAAACAGGCTTCATGGAAGTTTTACAAGTTGCATCTCAAGATGCAACTTACAAGGCACTTTCAAGAAGCACAATAATGACCAAAATCCACGGGCTCTATGAACCTGAAAAGAAAAAAAAGGAAGGGGAAAAAGCATGTCGCCCTGATGGTAGACCACTGGAATCTGTGGGTAACAGTAACTACCTTGGTGTTACTGCACATCAAATCACTGTCGCATGGGAACTGAAGTCGTTTGCATTAACCCTAATGAAAACAGCAGAGCGTCAGCTTGTAGAGGCATGTGCTGAACAGGTCCTAAAAGTAACACGCGAGTGGGCAATTGAAGGAACAATTCCAACTATAGGGACTGACAGTCCACGCAACATGATAGCTGCGGCTACAGTTTTGCCATTTGAGCATATGCCCTGTAAAGCTCACATCTTACAGAGAAGCATCACCGTGAGCATTGCTCACTTGTGAACGCATTGTCCAAGTGTCGCAAAATTGTCACTTCAAACACAGCCCAGCAAACGCCTCTAGCTCGAAGCACAGCAAGTGACCCTCGAGCAGCAGAAGAGCCACTGATCCATGACTTTCCAACAAGCTGGAAATGGTCAAGCGTCTGATCCGCAGCAATAAAAGCAACCCTGGACCAACAGCGCCACAAACTAGTCATGCTTACGCCACAAGAATGGGACGAACTACAATAACTAGAGTCTCTTCTGGAGCCCTGCAGGTGAGCAATCTACATTCACTATATGATGAAAATAAATTGAAATGATTACATTCAAATAAAAAATGTAATCTAATTGGGTAAATTTTGTTTGAATATCTCTCTCTTTCTTCCTCCCTCCCCGATGTTTGCTTCCACGGCAGGTATGTAACTGAGATTCTGGGTAGGGAATCCTATGTCTCCTGTTTAGTGGTACTGACTGCACTCTGCCACCTGCGTCATGTAATGGAAGTCTATGATGATGACACTGCATATGTGGTGAGGTTTAGGACTGCACTCAAGGAAGGCCTAGCCTCCCGTCAAGAAAATAGTACCAATAATGAATGGTTCAAGATTTTAACAGCGCTGGATCCACATTTTAAAGACTTGAAGAGCCTCCCCAAGAGTGAGAGAGAAGAGGTGTGGACCACACTTGGAAGACTGCTGCATGAACAATCACCCCCTCCACAGACTTCTGAAGATGAGCCACCCAAGAAGAAAATGAGCCTTCTCCAGATGGGCTCAGATTCAGAATCAGATTAAGAGGTGCTGCCTGACAGAGTCATACACAGGTACAGAGCAGAGCCCAGCATTAGTATGCAGGACTGCCCCTTGGAGTGTTGGGCAGCTCATTCAGGAGCCCATAACAAGCTGGCACTGCTGCCTCGCAAATATCTAGCCACTCCTGCATCTACTGTTCCGTGTGAGAGACTGTTCTCAGTCGAAGGCAACATTGTTCATAAGAAGCCGTCACTTCTACTGTCAGATAATGTGAATAAGTTGGTTTGTCTCAGCAGCTGGCTAAGAGGGCCATATTAAATTTTGTCATGGTGTGGATATTTGTTTGATTAAAAAAAAGAAAAGAAACATGTTCATCCAACCAAGCAATGGCTAAGAAGTTCAAATTCTTTTGAGGATGAACGTTATCTTTTAGTTTGATTCATGTTCTAAATTACACCATCCTATGCTTTCTACAACGAATATCAAAGAGACTGCCACATTGAAAAATGGTGTGGTTGGCATGTTTTATTTTACTTTATTTTTTCGATCTGAACAACATATCCGTATAATAAAAAAAAAAAATCAACAAAAAGAATGACATAATTCTTTATTTATTGCGTTCTGTCATGTATCTTTATGTCCCCATAAATTTATCACGATTAGTTATGAATGGGAATTAATCAGGATTAATCAAAATTAATCCACAGCTAACTTAATCTGATTAAATTTTTAATAATTTGACCTCCCTAATGTATACATATATATCTATATATATATATAGATATATATGTATACATACATAGATTAAAAGGTGAGTGTATTGTCTTGATGCAGACAAATTACATATATATAAAGTGAAATACCTAAATATTTATCATTAAATATATCGTAATAAAATAAACATATTTATCTATTTTTTTCTGATTTATTTAATGATAAATATATAATGACTGAGTTTACTGTGATTAGGGCTCCTGCGTCAATAACCACTCCAGCTGTCGGCACCCGCGCCTCATTTAAAATGGACTGACTATCAGCTTAACCCTCAGTCCGACTCAGCCACTCATTCAATATCTCCATCTGGTTGCCAGACTTTGTCTGCATCAAGATAATAAACTCACGTTTTAATCTAATCTCTGAGCCTGCTTCTGTCTTCTTATTTAAAACACTTTTTTCCCCTTATCTAACAGTTTGACAGATTTATAGATGACCGAGATAAGTCAAACTTGGTTCAATGCATAATAAATGTTTCAATTTAGTAAACTGAGATGGTATCTTCAATTTAGTGAAGCTTCATTCAATGTAGAGTAACTGATCACTCAGCTCACTCTACTTTCCAAGTAGCTTACCTGACATTACATACCAGTGCTTTCATACATCATACATTTTATTGTGATGATATATAGTGTGATCTGTTCTTCACATTTTATTCTATCGTTATCATTATTCTAAGCCTATTCACATTGCATTAATAGAAAGAACATCAACCTTCTATTGCCACTTTCCATTTTGCATTGACACTATCACTAAAAGCTCCATTATCAGCTAGTCAGCGGCTGCGCCAATTTTTTAATCAAGTGATGGATACCTGAAGAGCTTGTCAGATTTGTGGTATTATGAGTTATGGTCCGTGGTAATGGTAATTTGATATTCTCTTTGCGACTAAGTGATCCATGATGTTTCTTCAGTAGACGCTAAATGAAAAGTTAAGCTCCTTAAGAGATCAGAAATCGGAGGGGCTTAAAGATGTGAAAATGTTATTCTCATATATAAGGTAAAAAAATGTACCAGCTGTTATATGTTCCAACTCCCACCTATTGTCATGAGCTGTAAGTAGTGATGGAAAGAATGAAGTTGAATAAGAGAAGGATACAAATGCATTACTTAATATTTTTGTTCTGATTGGCAAAACATTTTTTTTTTAATTCAAAGACATTGGTTTTGAGTTCATTTGTTTCTGATCTCAGGCGTTGAAAGGTAGTGCTAAAGAAATTAGATTAAAAAAAGGTGTGGGAAGGTGTGACTTCCTTTAATTTCATGAGTGAACATTAGCTGCCTTTTCTCTTTTCCTTTCCTTTTTGTTATCCTTTATTTCCTGCACTAGCATGAATTACTGAACTAAAATGAGCTAATGAATCTATGTTTGTATGTATGTTTGTATGTGTGTACCTGCATATGTGTACATATATGTGTAAAAAAAAAACAACAAAAAATCTTGCATAATAAAAAAATCATTAAAAACGAAAGAAGAAAAAAAAAACCAATGAGCTTGAAATGGTCTTCTTTCCCGTGTTTCCTCCAGAGGGAGCACAGCGTAGAGCTGCTGCTCATTTCATCGAGGGGAGCCAGTCGAGGTGGTTTGGAATCTAATTAAGATGCCTTCAGGGGTGCCTCCCTTTGGAAGTTTTCCAGCCATGACCAGCTGGGAGGAGACCCAAGGGTAGACCCAGAGTTTGAGATGTTTGGCATAATCTGCTTGCTACCACACCACCCCAAATAACCAGAGGAAAATGGATGGATGGCTAGATGGATGGGACGCTCAGAAATAAAAACCCTGAAGTCGGATAGATTTTTGAAACTCAAATCCCATACCAAAATTCAATTGTAAGTTAAGGGGACAATATCGGCCCATGTAAAAAATTAAAATAATATAAAAAAGGCTTGTCGACTATGTCATGCAAATATTCTAGAGGTTACAACGATTAACTCACTTGCAGGTGAGTTTATTGGCGCGGTTTTGGTTGCTTCTATTTAATCATTTAATAAATTTTTGCTAGTTTTAGGGTTTCTTCTCTTTCTTTTTTGTTATTTTCCTTAACATTTTTTGATAAAGTGTTCCTTCCTTACAGTTACAGAAAGTGAACTATTTCATATATATATATATATATATACAGTGGCTTGCAAAAATATTCATACCCCTTGAAATTTTCCACATTTTCTCACGTTACAACCACGAATGAAAATGTATTTAATTGGGATTTTATGTGATAGACTAACACAAAGTGGCAAATAATTGTGAAGTGGACGGAAAATGATACATGATATCTTATAGTTTTATTACAATTATGTACATGAAACAGGTAAAATAGTTTATGTACCATACACTTGTTTTTGTCTTCTTTTTACTCTTATCAAGTGGTGTGTAACAGCCCATCTCACCACAGCAGTTCAAAAGTAGAGCTCGGCCTGGTGTGGCTTTTGGTTAATTAACCAGCGCTACGCTCGTCAAGGAGTTGTCTCTCTACAGGCTTTCGCCTACATGCCGCGCACGGCAGACAGCAGCTTAGACATGGGCCGGGATTAAATGAAAACTAATAATGTGAAATGAAAGGTTATCAGAGGAAGCCTTATTAAGTAGGGTATAACAGAAATGTTTTATGAAGACACGGTAACCCTCAACATCGACTGACTGATATTATATACATTGAAAACTCACCACTCAATCGATTCCTCCTTTCCTCCACTGCATATTACAGACTTAATCAACATGCCTGATCAAGTAAGAGTGAGGCACATGTAGACTCCTAAAATCAGCACACCATGAGATATAATTATACGTGTTCAGTGCAGGAGAGAAATAGCTACACATTATATGTGTATGAGCAAAAAACACACTCCTAAGTTTTTTATTAATATTTATCCTGCCAAACCCACTGATCAATTGTCTTTTCTTCTTTTTTTTTCTTTTTAACCTGTCATCTCCATTGACCCGTCCTCTAATTCAGTTATTCAGTGTTTCTCAAACCAGGGTACAACTAAGGGTACTTTAAGGTATAACAAAAAACTCCATTAGAATGTTTGTTTAAAAAATGTAAGTCATCAAATTTTCATTCCTGAAATAATATTTGTCGAAAGTTATTCAAAAAGTGCAGAAATTTATGTTACTGTCATCATCCTACATTTTAATGAATACAGCTAATAATATCCCCGAAAAGTTCAATGATGTTATGGAATCGTCAGTTCTGCATTCACCGTCATGCAGATCATTCGTGTTAACGCGGTAACTCAAAAACGATTTCATGGATCATTAAAAAATAAAAAATGCACTACAGGCTAATAATACAGCGGTACAGAGAGTGTTAAATTCAGGGTTCAGACAATAGGTCTGGTTCGTCTTAACTCACATATCTTTATTTTCCATTGGGGTAGTTGGACATTGGAGCATCATGTTTCAGATGTGTTATTTTTAATGCTTTGACGCAAAGATAGTTAAGAACTGTGCAAAATGTCATTAATAAATAAATAAACTGTACCTATGCTTTGATCCCTGTCAGCAAGGATATATCCTTGAAATGTCCCCAATACCCTGCGTTGTACAAACAATCCCCCTGATTGAACTCCTCAAATTAAATGTAAAGTTATGACCACTGTATTTGTTGTAAAAGGATCCCCAAAGTAAGTAAAATATAACTATAAAATATTAATTATTAAAGAAAAATATGATATATACAAGATAGATCTCCTTGGGTTTATGCAAAATTTAGATTGGATCAGACCAATGGTTAGGAAGCACTGTTTTTCATAAAAGAGCTCCCCCTACGGAGTACAATAAGAACTTTTAGCATAAAATATGATATATACAAGATAGAGCTCCTTAAGTCGTTTCGTATGGACCTAAATCGGGTCAATGCTTGAGAAGTTGTTTCTTTAAAACAGTGTTTTAGCAAAAAAAAAAAAAAAAGTTATCTTAGCAAGTAGAATATAAATCGTTAGAATAAACACAATCTATGCGAGATACATCTCCTCGACTTGATTTATATATACCAATTTGGACTAAACAGGACAAACCGTTGCAAAATTATGCACTGAAAACGTTTGGAGATAAAGCTCCCCCTATTGTCAGAAATATACAACAGATCGTTCCCAAGATCAAATCCGGGTCTTCAATCAATAAGGTCAATGTTGGTATAAAATTTGAAAATGATTGAATGAAAAAGTTATTGATTTATTGCGGCGGGAGCGGTGGCAATACATTATATCCTTGACTTTTTGGTGATATATTTAAAGATATTTGTAGAGGGCCACCAATCGATCGGCTGGTCAACTGAACGGCACCTGGAGGCTTAATTTGATATGATCGATGGCTGGTTGAGCAGCTTCCCTGGTTGATTCCATGCCAGTTATTTGCATGCACCGCACTCACACACACCAAGTATGAGCTACCATGGCTACGAACGTCTCACCAGCTTGGAAATCTTTCCCCGTGAATGATGAAAGCTCAAAGCTCACAAATTGTAAAACCCGTAAGGGTGAAGTAGGACGCGATCAACGTCAAAAAAAACGTTACCGTCTACGAACTTAATCAGGCACTTTAAAATTATTTCAACCCGAGGAACATGGCAAGTTTCAAGAAGCTACGTTCGGCAGAGCGGCCAAAGCTAGTGAGAGGGCAGAGCAAGCCACAAGAAAAAAAAAAAATCAGAATCGGACAAAATCAGTATCGGTCGAACAGACTCAATTAAAATTGCTAACCTGAATCGGCCAAGAAAATTACTATCGGTGCACCATTAGTTATTTTTTGTCGTATGTTGTTCTGTATGTTTCGTTGTTAACTCTACTTACTTGTATGAGGAGTAACGACATTAAGTGAAGAAAATGAATCAATGTAGATTATTTGAAACATCTTCAGGTAAGAATCGTACTCTGTGTAAGCAGGCAGATTTTTGATACAGATTCAGGTAGTAGAATGGTAGCTCACCTCTAGAATGCAGGGACACTTCGCTGATGGTTGAACTTACTCGTCTTCAGCACTATAACATAATTTTAGCTGACTTAATAGTGACATTCTTTGACGGAAGAACAGCAGATGAATTTGAGTACAGAAAGAGTCTGTTCACTTTACTTGTTTGGACTACAGTACATATATTTATCTTTCCCTCAGAGCAACATATAGTGCCGCATGTTAAGAGTCTTAAAAATGCCATTTTTGTGAAATTGCAAATAACTGCAGTTACTAGCAAAAAATATATAAAAAACCCTCATCCCTTCGCATGCAGCTTCGCTGTTACTTTTAAATTTCACTAAAAGCTTTTTTGACAAGCAATTTCTCTGCTGGATTGTGACAATAGCCCAAAGCCCTAAGGAGACAAAAGAATTGGTTTTAGCATATAGGTTGGAAATTCACAATGACTTTTTTCTTTTTACGATCACACCTCCTCATCTTTATTTATGATGAAAAAGAATCAGAAGAAACTTATGAATAAACATAGGTCGACACTTCCTGATGCACTTTCTTCATAATGGAAACAAGAAAACCGACTGCAGCACAGCAGATTCACTCAAAATCACTGGTATGGAAAACATAACAAAAGGGATTTTTTTTCCATACCAGCCCACTTCATATTACAATGAAAGTTAACCTCTGGGAAGAAACTACACTTGACTAGGGTAAACCTTTTAGTTTACAGATATCAATAGATCTGATAAATACCACCTATATCTTACTTGATAACTTAAAGTGTGTTAAGATACATTGCCTTTGCCTCCACTGGTTGGACCTGTGTGTAGAGAGGTGAATGACACCTTGTGTTCTAAAGTGAACTGAGCATGCAGGCTAGAAATGTGCTGTATAATTGCAGTCCTTTCACCATTTACCATTGTGCATAAACTACTGTCACTGCATTTTTAACTATGTCAAGGGTACAATGAGAGATAATTGGTGGACCTATGCATATCTCTATATGCTGTCTATTTAAATATGTGCTAGTTTGCAGACATTTGTGGAAAATAGACATTTGAATATTAATTAACGCTTGGTTCAAAATGTTTTTTTTCAAATTACTTCTTGAATCAGAAAATACTTTCAACAGTGATGACAAAAATATTTTGGCTGTTGACAATAAATCCTGTCTAACTATTATAGTGAATTTATGTCTAAAGAAACCAATCTGTAAAATGATGTTATAAAGATAGTTAGGCGTAAATATGACATTGCTTACTGAGACTTTGAGCAAATAAAATTATGACAAAAAAATACCCATTGAAAGCACCAAACTTTATATATGTATTTTTAGACCAGAGCCTCTTGAAGGTAACATATGCTCACAAAATCCTCCTAAAATGTAAAATATCTTCCTTTCCTTTGGTGAGCTCTTTGAGGTGTTTATTGTTTTGGATATATGTGACCATATGGAGATGACCAACCTTTAGGGACACAAAATAACATTTGTAGACAGTTTAAAAATATATGATCGAACTACATATAATGATTAATATATGTGCAAATTCTGGGGAAGCTTGCATTAATAGTTTGATTATGGACAGGCAGACATACTGACAATTACTGTATATCAACTGTATCCCCCCATCATTTTTATGTCCGTTGTATATAAAGAAGTCACTACTCATGAAAATGGGTTGCCTCCATCCATATCCCTTAGTTTGTTTCTTTATCTTTTTGTTTGTTTTTGGCAGTATTACCCAAAAAACTGCAGAACAGATTTCCCAAAAACTTTGTGGAGATGTGGGGCATTGGCCAGGCTCGCTTATCAGACATGTGTAGGATTGTTCAGCCTTGGCAAAGGTATGCGTTCTCCGCACATTCTTTCTAGTTGAAAAATTTGATTGCATAAAATATTCAGAAGAGAAATCTGAACTTTTGTTAAACACCAAAGTGGATACTTTGGATGTTCCTTTGCACAAGTTTGAAAAGAGATATGTTATTGAAAAACTATCCCAAACTTAACCAGTGCATGAATAATAATAATATGCACTCGTATTGGCTCAGCTTTTAGAGCGGTTATCCACTAATCTGATATACTGAACCCCAAGTATATCCCAATTGTTCCATGGTGAGTGAATGATGGTGTGAATGGTTACTGCTCCTGATGAGCAGGTGGTGCCTTGCATGGCCGCCTCTATCATCACTGTATGAATGTCTGTGTGAATGATGGCTCGTGTTGTTAAGTGCTTTGAGTGGCTGAGCGGACTACAAAAAAGCTTTATAAGTACAATCCAGTACCATTTACCCATCAGCCATAACATAATAACCACCTGCTCAATATTTTGTAGGCCAAAAAAAAAGCTCTGACGTATTGACGCATGGACTTTACAAGACTTCTGACGGTGTGCTATGAAAAAGTGGTTCCTCAGACCAAAATAGCCTCTTCCATTGCTCTGTAATTGGCTGATGTGCCAATTGTGGGTGCTTTCAGCAGAAGTGGGCAGGGATCAACATGGGAGCTGTGTGCAAAGCACTTTGTTTCCTGACACATTTCTTTCAGAACTAGCTTTCTATTTTGCGTAAAACAGGAAAAGATATTCTCATGCTACCTTATATATCCAACGAGATAATCAAGGATATTCATTTCACCTGGTTTTTTGGCTAGTCAGTGTTCACTCAAACAAGACAACGCATCAAATACCTGTAATAAGTAGACACCCACAGGGAGAGTGTTTGTTTGAGTGAGGGGGCCACAGTGTTTCTGCCCCTGGCGAGATTAAAAAAAAAGAGATAAATCAGGAAGACACTGACTCCAAGGTTCCCTTATATTTGGCATAGATCAAAGCTCTCTTCTGTTTCAAGTAGCCTGGACTCAAACTCACTGACACCATGTGAGAGGAATAACCCATTAACTGCTGTTGTTCATGACATTTGGTCACTTCGCTGCATTCAGGAGTATTCCGGTCTGTCCTCAGAGGACGTTTTTATTCTTTGACTTCCATTCAGACCTCTACCAGCGGATCTGGAAAAAGTACCACAAAGCCTTGACAACAAGGCTTTGTGGTACTTTCACTTTCACCCACCCCTTCAATAATGTCCATTAATATTTCTCAACTGTATTCTCTATAAGGGAGTCAGGGAAAATGTAACAATGCTGATGCTTGCTTATCATCCCATATTGCTCACACTCTCTCTTGCTCTCTCTCTTTTGGTTTATCTGGCACGTGGCCCTGTGGGCAGATTGCTCTTTCCTTTGGTTCATTCTTTCGCAATGGCTGAGTTTGTGAAAAGGCCCCTAGCTAGGCAATGACAGCTACAAGTGGCTCCTGAACCGAGCAGCTCAGCAGAACTTGACTGGTCTTGCTCAGCTCCAATTGGTCCAGGATGTCTCTGTCACACTTAAATTCTTGTTGGATGGAGGACTTTGGTAATTCTTTTCTGAGGGAGTTTAAGGAATTATGTGTGTGCAGAGTGGGTGACACAACACGGGTTGCTGTGGGTCGAGTTGGATGGATACAGCTTCAGGAGAGCGTCTGAGTGATGTGAACTCAGCTTTGGGGAAATGTTGTGTGGTGCGACATGCAGCTCGGCATGTGGGGGCTCTGAGACCTGGCTACTTGCCAGAAACAGATGAACCCTGCTAGACAAGCGAAAAGGGCTCCCAGCAACATCTCCAGTCTGGTCCCTGCTGTGTGTGTCATACTTAATCCTGCAACCAAGGGGACGCATTAGTGAATGCATGAAAATATGATCATTTGGCTATCAAAATACTGAGATTGCTTATTTGTGTCATTCCCTGCAGTCAGCGTGTTTATGTTTTTTCCCAAAACTGCAAGGAGACATTTCTACACACTCAAGTTTCACTTTGTGCCACTTCAGTGGTCTCACTTCAATCATCTATCTAACAGTTGGTGACACTGAAGTACTCTGAAGCATCTACTTTCCCTCAAATTTCTCTCTATGTCCTGACTTTATATGTCTAGGTGATAGTTCTCGCTTGGATGGTTAGGATCATAATAACAAACACTCGAGTCATTCTTTGACAGCGCATCAACAGGAGAAGATATTCATACTTCCTCTAGCCATCCTGCATCATTTTGCTTTCCCTAAATCATTATCTCTCCATCCCAGGATCTGTGGGAGATCCCTCCTCCATGCAGTCAACCGATGTGGTATCCACTTTCAGCCTCTCTTTGACATTTTCACTAACCTCTCCATTTCCGATGTCCTCATTCACTTATCTCTCCATCAGGATTATTATCTTTTCAGCAGATATCCCCTCTGTTCCACCTTCCTCTCTGCTCCTCTTACACTCCATCCTTCAACAATCTCCTGGGTTCTACCACATATTTCCATCTCAAATCTTTCAACGCTAATACAGCATTTCAGCAGGGACTAAAATAAAGCTGTTTTCGGTGTTTGCTCAGACCATGCAGTGAAGCAGTCTGTTTTGTTTGCAGCAGCTGCACTTCTTTTATATTGTCTCAAGAATTTCAATGCAAAGAAATTAAGTGATTTATTTGCACAACTTCTTCAATTCATTCTAAGGATTTTATCTGAGCTGCTTTCCTTGAGGGAGGTGAAAATCTGGGTAGCATGATACATTTTACATGATACAATGGTGTATCCTGCTGAGCCTCGTCTGCCTGTCATTTCTCAAAAGGCAAGGCAAAGGGCACTTTCAATCACAGGATACAGTTTTCATGATTGTCTTCAATGAGTCTGGGCGACCCTTCACAGCCACAGGAGTTGCATAACAATTTTGAGTATATACTTGAATTGATGTTATGTCAGGCAGCAGCCATTACTGTCAGCCCTGATCAGCCTCCAGTCTCTAGGTTCAGGTGGGGCCAGTTACCATCGGAAAGCGAGGCCGAGTAGAAAAGAAACGAAGCAACAGATTTTTACTGCCAGCATAAAACATCCACTCTCGATTGGGGGAGGGGACTTTTCTCATGTTGGCAATATACATATTTAAACTTTGTCAAACAGTCAAAAACTGGCATGTAATTACCACATGGAATTGCCTCTGAAATAGGTGGAAAGGTATTTTATAAATCCAAACTGATTAGAAACAGCAAAATGAATTCCAGATCCCCACTATGTCTCAACAGATGTGGACTTCAGCAATAAGTGCTCCAGTGGCTGGTTCTTACATTCTGTTTCTGTCTTTCACTCTCTATTATTCTTCTCAGTGAACAATACAACGACAAGCATCCTCCACCTCCATCCATCCATCCATCCATCCTTCCATGGATCCCATCCCCTAGAACATTCAGTGGGAGGCGAGGTACACCCTGGACAAGTCGCCAGTTAGGCACAAGGTTAAACAGTACTCTCGCCTCTTGTTTTGAGGAAACAATGCTACGACACTGTAGAAGATGAAATAAAAAATTGAACTGCAAAAGTTATGAATAAGAAAACAAACGTAGAAATGCATGTTAAATCTCCTGCAGTGTTTCTAGAACATGTAGTTAGGCTCTCTTGGGGTTTAGTTCTGGTTCATTTCACCTTCATACTGGCATTTTTAACAATGAACCGGTCTCCACCCGCTTGTTTTGTGCTCACGAAAGTTCTAGTGCTAGTGTTTGCACTTGTTCAAATGAACTGCCATGAAAGAAAACTTAAAAAGTGAAAACACACGACTGCCTACTAATGCTTAGCAGTTTTGCAGCATTAAATACAAATGACAGATATCACGAGGTGAATGCATTACGAAGTGACTCATTTTTATTTTTTTTACTGTTCTCTGTTTATCAATTGTTCACATTCACATGAGAGCACAAGCTATTCAATGAAAAAAAAAACAGTTTAAATGATTTTCAAAATTTTAGATAAACCTGGCTTTCTCAGCTTTTGTCCTTAAAGAAAATAGCGGCTTTCCGCGAAATGATCACCCCCCCTTGACACAAAATGAAACAATACACAATAATTCTGGTGCTCGTATCTGGTTCGTACATTCTACAAAATATAAGATTTCAACTTTGCTGCACATGTTACTCACTACACATCAACAGTTACATCTTGGTCTGTAAATTCTGTTCATTGCTTGAAGATATGTATTATTAGAAATTATATTATACAGCTTATAGAAAACTATTGTACCACCTGACCTTGCTTAACTTGATTAAATTCTACTGGATTATATGAAAACTATCAATAAATGTATAAAAACTGGATGTGTCTCAAAATGGAATGAGGGCTAGTGAAAAAATTATATTTTAGAGACACGTGACCGACACGACGTCTGAAGGGGGCTAACAAAACGTGCAAAGCAGAGCGACAGTAAATAGTTTGCATCTAGAATGTTCTCTTTTTTGTTCTTATTGACAAGCTTATACTAAAAAAAAAACGTATAGTAGACAGTTAATACACATGTGCTGTCTGAGCAATCAATGCTGGAGTAACTCTGCAGGTTTACTGCAAGCACTATGCAATCTGACCTGAGTTAGGATCCAGACGGTCCAGATGGAACGACATTTTTAACACTCTGTATCTCAGTTATTCAGACCTCTTGGTTCTTGGGAGAGTAGCTCTGAAGGATCTAAAGACGACACGAGTGTGATCCAAACCCATAAATTTTGTCGGGTTCAGTGTGTAAATACATTGTGTTAAAGAGAGGAAACAATTATCAGGTCATAGAGGAGATGTTATCCTGCAACAAAAGGTGCTTTGACATTATTTCATGTGTTGTATAAAAGCTTATACTGAGGGTTAATGGAAAAGTGGCCTCCTTAGGGTTTACAGAAGAAAAGTCATCCTTGTTGTTGACCTTGTTGTATTGTCTGTTACAAGAACTTTCAACATGAAAGCCACTGCTGTAGAACCGGATCTGCTTCAAGTCTTTTTGATTAAAACACATTCTGAAAAAGACAGTAGAGTTGGTCCATAAGGTGCTTCTTTATCCTTCAAAATAAAGACAGGATGGAGAGTGCAATATTCACCTCTGCCAAATAATTCTGTTTTCATCAGCACGTGTTTGTTTATTAGACTGTGAGCAGGATTACATAAAAAGGACTTGAAAGATTCTCAAGAAATGAAATGAGAGGGTTGGCATGTGGGAAGGAAGAATCCATCAACCCTTTGAGGCCGGGCTGAACCCTACCTATAAACTCACTGTTCAACCCGCCAAATTTAGTTATCCCTTTTGTCAGCAAGCAACACCACACAGACCTGATCATTATTTCGTCACTTTAACAAAAAAAAACGTGATGGATTAGAGATCATACCAGTGAGAACTCAAACTCCAGAGGATAACATTTTGGTGTGAATTCAGATAAAGGAGTGGATGCAGGTTTTCTGTTTTTTTTGTTGTTGCAAAAACTACCAGACAGATTTTGATGAAATGCGTTAGAAGGATTCAACATATGGAAAAGAGGAATCTATTAAATTTCCCTATACCATTATAAGATTTTTTTCTCTAGCATTTTTTTTTTTTTAGCTCTTACACAGAATCTGCTCTACAGATTTTCATAAGAGTGTAATCTGAGAGTGGTGGAGTGCATCTGGATAACAGGATGGATCCATGATTTTAAGAGAACACTGAGGACAGCCATTATGTGGGAGCATGCATCTTGTCGGATTTTGGATTAAGGACTAATAAGGACCATTGGCTTTGAGGGAGGCAAGCTCTCTGTCGAGTCCCACTCTCATTATTCATGACTCACTGATGGAATAACTTTTAGATCCTCATCCTGAGGATGACCACTTCTGAGCACGTCTTCATCTGTGGAGATCTTTGGACAGTCTAAGAGACAGTCCAGTACTCACCCCCAAAAGACTACATAGATTTTTTTTTAAAACACAAGAAGATATTTTTCTTATCCTGAGATTCAGACAAATATTTGGTTATTTACTGGCAAATTTGTTAATATTTTATACTGGTCTCATTTACTTTTTAAACTTTCCCTTGAATATTTTGCTGTCTTAACTGGGACTTGACTAATTTACGACAAAATACGGTGTCAAGTTTTCAAGGGCGTGATTACATACATATTCAAGTATGGATTGAAAATTCCAACTTGGCTAGAAATTGATGACTCTGTGACATAAAAGGCAGCCAGGGTTAAGAATGTCAAGAAATCAAATATCCAGACGTCAGAAGATGAAGAAGTGGACAAGCTCATCACAGCTGTATGTGGATAATCAGAGATGTATGCTCTTGGATAATGTAATCAACCCAAACATGGTGGCATGGCATGGTTTTCTGATGGGTCTGTGACTACCACAACCAATGCAAAGCAATAGTTTAAATTTCAGAAATGATTGATGATGGAAGGCAATGGTGGAGATTAGAAGTGCACCGATAGCAATATTTTTGGCCGATCATCGATTTTTATAAAGTCTGACGGGCCTATACCGATTTTGACCACTTCAATTTTTTTTCCTTAAAGTTTTAAATACATAATGAGTACGGTATTTTTAGTGTTCTTATGTTAGGACTACAGGGAGAGTAAGGCTGGTCTGCATTGTCGAAGAGAGTTAAGGGAAAGTTCAATTAATCTGTAAGTTAATCATTCACGTTATTCTGTTTGGAATGGATTTTTGGAAATTCTTTTTGTGAGTAGTCTTCCTTGACCAGCATACCTACACATGAGTTTCAGCGTAGATCAGTACGACAAGCAGCCGTTTAATATGTTGTCGTTGCTTATAAGGGGTATTTCTGGAACAGCAAAACTGCTGCACGATGATAATCAAACTATGTTTATATTCAAATGAAGCAGCTAAAAGGAGCCGTACAAGCTGGCATTTTACCAATAATTGGAACAGACATCTGAAAACAGGGGTTGAATTTGGTGCAACCTTGTGGTAATTTTGATGTTTATGACACTGAGTGGATTCTTCAGTGGGAATGTTCAATAAAATGCTTAAATTAAAAGCTTGCAAATGCATTGATATGATAACACCCTACAAGAGGTAATTGGTAGTATGTCTCAGTATCTGTCATCTGTAGGTGCAGCTTTCTGCTGAAAATATGTAGCCTTCTCCCTTAGTCACTGTAATTAAATCCTTACAACCATCTGAAGGTAGCAGGACAAATATAAGTGATAAATATGCATCCTCCAATTTCGTTAGATCACCGGGTACTCTGACTATTTGCTCTCTGTGTTTGCATTGATTCTTTTGTGTTAAAACAATACCAGGATTTTCCCACATGGGTTTGTGCTGGATGGTTGGTAGACTTTTTTTCCTCTAAAATGCACAAGCAGCAGAAAATGGACAAAGAGGGACAATTTAAAGTTCACTCTTCTCATTATTGTCTGTATCTTAGCCTTTCTCTCCCTTGCATAGGAAAGCACTGGATTTCCAGCAGCCAATATTCCCACGCGTCATGGCCTCCTTTTTAGTCTGGCAAATGTGGCATCTCATTTTAATTCTTGAAATACATTTTAGCTGCTGTATGATAAGCTACAAAAATAGCTTTCCACTGATGCAATCAAATACAAAACGTTAAACTATTATTGCTTTTATTTTGTCTCTTTCAGTGGAAATATAGTTCTGACTGTGCCCTTTCAATATCTTTCAGTGTTGCACAATCTTCCTCTCGCAGCAGATTTGTTGTGCCGTACTATATTCATGAATACAAACCCAATCTTTCAAACATTATTTTTCTTCTTGGAGAGACTATCTCATATCCTTTTAGTGAGCTATTTTCAAAATGACACTTCGATTGCCACAGCTGTTCAGAAGGAATGGGGACCAGTAATGAAACTAGCTGGGAGGTTTAATGTCTCTCTATCGCTCTCTCTCTTTCTCTCAGTCTATTTCAGCTTTTACCTCAGAGCTTTCATTAACCCATCGAAAGCATATTCCTGTTACTCTGCAGTATCTGTCCCTCTTAGACTCTGTTATGTCTGAGCTTGGCTTAGCACAGAGAACTGGGGGAACAGCTATGTTGATTCTTGCCAAAAGAAACTAAATCCACCTATCATCACCTCCAGAGCTGTCTCATTAACAAGTCATAACTCAAAAATTACCAACTTGACCCGAGGACAAAGAATTCCATCTTTGTGCAAAAGATTGATGTGTAGTTTAGATTTTAGTAGTTTAGTTGTAGTTCGGTTTAGTAGTTTCATCTAACTCTTTACTAGAAAACCAGTAAGATTTGACATTTTTCCAAAATCTCAAACTTTTCCTTTAATGTCTTACTAAAAAGATTCCGGCACCTGGTTACTCATTTCTGATTCATTCAACCCACAAAACTCAACATTTTTGGACATGATACCAACTAAATATAACCACTGAATATCTGAAAGTTGTTTGAATGTCGATAGCATCTTTAACAATCCAATAAAAGCTAATAAACAACACAAAGCAATGCATCTAATAAAAATCTAACTCATACGGTAACTAAATGACAAACTATCCAACATTTAATCTCACAAAACATTCCTTTATTAATAGATGTAATATATTTTAGTTGACAGCAAGACACTGCCCTGATAATGCTTTGAATGACACGGGCGATGTTATTATTCATCATAGCTTCATAATGATAATAAATGGGCCTTCATTAGATACGTTCCAGCCCACACAGTATCCTGCAGTGATACGTGACATCAGTGGTCTATACATTTTCACAAGACAAGACACTATAAAGTTTATTCTTCTAACTTTTGGCCAGTCTAGATCCTGTAAATAAATTCAAGGGATTCAAATATGCACCATCCATTATCTGGCAAAATGTCAAAAGCATATATATTTTCCTAAAACGGGTTCTATATCAATGTGTGGGGTTGGTCTTTCTGATTATTTCTGATTTGTTTTTTTAAAGATGCAATCACGATGCCTTTATCTAAGAAGTTTAGAAGAGACTTGAGTTGTTAATAAAAAAAATCAGCCTGCAAGAGGACTGCAAGCTGTGTCTGTAAACTGACACCACACAATGTGAGGAGGAGGGTTCGGCCTGCTGTCAACCACATACAAAATAAAGCATCTAAATTTCCCAAACAACCCTGTGACTTTCAACCTATGACCTTGTTCGGTTATAGGTTATTGAGACCAAAATAGATATTTGTGTCCAAAAGATGGAAGATGGATGTGGCGTAGCAAGAAAATAAATCATACAGGACAGCACCTCTTACCAAATGTGAAGTATGGTGGTGGATCGCTAAGGCCAGTGACATCGATTAAAACTAATGGTTCCACGGGCTTGGACAATGATCTTAAGCACACCTCCAAATCGGCCCAAGAATGGTTCAGAGATCACAAAATAATGATTAGACCGTGGCCATCCCAGTCTCGTGACCAGAACCCTACAGAGCCCTGACCAGAACCCTACAGAACCTCTGTGTGATGGGGATCTCAAACCCCATCACTAACTACAGAGGGAGATGTACCGGTTGCAATAGTGGGCTGCACTATGCCAATAATTGTGGAGCACATGTTTTTTTCCTTTTATTACTTGAGCCAGATGTTTGAATTTTGTGAATATTTTTGAATTAAAGATCATGGGTACAGACAATAAACACAATTTTTGAATCTCATTTTACTCACTTTTTTTAAGGTGTTCAAATATTCAAGGCGGTACCGTACCCAAGTAAATTTGCAAATAAACTCAGCGGTGCCTTTTTAAATCCATCCTACTTTAGTTAATGGTGAGTACCTTGGTACCCTGAGGAGACAAACTTGTGTGGTACGAAACAGCCGGCTATGAATCCCACATGGTTGAATTAAACATTTATTTTACAGCATCAGTCTCACGCAGAACGTGATAAAAATTAGATAAGAAGGTTTAAGGTAAATTTGCATTTTCTAGCACCGCTCACGAGGTCGAACACTTATAAGATGGTCAGCAGTAAAATCCCTCGCCTAACTTTTCTACATGATAAAATCACCTTGACAAACATAGTGAACGTAGAACTGCTCTCAGTGGTGATGTGTGAATGATTGTGTGATGTGTGAGTCATTGTGTGATGTGTGAGTCATTGTGTGATTGATTGTGTGATGTGTGAATGATTGTAAGATGTGTGAGTCATTGTGTGATGTGTGAATGATTGTTTGATGTGTAAATGATTGTGTGATGTGTGAATGATTGTGTGATGTGTGAATGATTGTTTGATGTGTAAATGATTGTGTGATGTATTAGTGATTGTGTGATGTGTGAATGATTGTGTGAATGATTGTGTGACGTGTGAATGATTGTGTGATGTGTGAATGATTGTTTGATGTGTGAATGATTGTGTGACGTGTAAAAGATTGTGTGATGTGTGAGTGATTGTTTGATGTGTGAATGATTGTGTGACGTGTGAAAGATTGTGTGATGTGTGAGTGATTGTTTGATGTGTGAATGATTGTGTGACGTGTGAAAGATTGTGTGATGTGTGAGTGATTGTTTGATGTGTCAGTGATTGTGTGATGTTTGAATGATTGTTTTGATGTGTGAATGATTGTGTGATGTGTGAGTGATTGTGTGATGTGTGAGTGATTGTGTGATGTGTGAGTGATTGTGTGATGTGTGAATGATTGTTTGATGTGTGAATGATTGTGTGACGTGTGAAAGATTGTGTGATGTGTGAATGATTGTGTGATGTGTGAGTGATTGTGTGATGGGTGAGTGATTGTGTGAATGATTGTGTGACGTGTGAATGATTGTGTGATGTGTGAGTGATTGTTTGATGTGTCAGTGATTGTGTGATGTTTGAATGATTGTTTTGATGTGTGAATGATTGTGTGATGTGTAAGTGATTGTGTGATGTGTGAGTGATTGTGTGAATGATTGTGTGACGTGTGAATGATTGTGTGACGTGTGAATGATTGTGTGATGTGTGAGTGATTGTTTGATGTGTCAGTGATTGTGTGACGTGTCAGTGATTGTGTGATGTATTAGTGATTGTGTGAATTACTGTGTTGTGTGAATGACTGTGTGACGTGTCAGTGATTGTGTGACGTGTCGGTGATTGGGTGACGTGTCAGTGATTGTCTGATGTATTAGTGACTGTGTGAATGATTGTGAGTTGTGTCAGTGATTGTGTGACGTGTCAGTGATTGCGTGATGTGTGAATGATTATAGCCTCTGCCATTGCTGCATGATTTAGTGTAAGAAAGGATGAATACTGGGTTGCGTTGTAAAGCCCTTTGAATGGTCGTCAGACCTGAATTGTACTATTGTAGTACAAGCCAGTTGGTATAAATATGACTGAATATGATTTTTCAGAACTCCTGCATCCAGATTTTGAACACTCAGGAGACAAATACAGATGAGGATTAGCTGAGGGTGAAAATGAGTTGCAGGATAAAATATTTAGCTGTTACATGATGTTAAAAATAACTTTTTACTCTGCTACACATCTTAAAGACTGGGAAACACGGCTTAATTCATCCAGATGGAGGACGACTTTATATTCTGCCAGTTTTTCGTCATGCTTATGGCAATGACAGTGGAAGCTATTCACAGAAGCTGCAATGGATATTTTCCATCTTCTGTTTGTACGTTTCTTTTCTTTGTCTGCTTCTCCTGGAAGGCACATCTGAGTTCAGCCTGAATCTGAGACAACACCGCATGAAAATATATCTCCCTGGATGAGGTAGTCTGAACAGCCATATTTTCTGTCTTGTGACTCAAAGCCCCTGGTCAGACATGGCATGTGTTTCTCAGTCCGTCTGAATTTCACTCAGGGCTGCTTTAATAGCTGCAGTCTTCTGCTAGCTGCTGAATCCAGAGGCCGCTCTACCGTCTGAGTCCCAATATAATGGCTTTTACTGAGATGCAGCTGTTCAGCCGCCTCCTGATGAAACTGGGGGAGCAACCATACCATCCATTTGTTCGCTAATATTGGTGAAAACCAGCAGTTGTTTAGGTGAAACCAGTCAAGAAGCATACGCGACATTCTGTAGGCCTCGCTGTCTGTCCCTCTGTTTTCTGTCTGTCTGTCAATTTATGTTTCATTCCTTTCTCTCTCTCTCTGTTTACTGGCTTTATGTCTGTGTGTTTCTCTCTATCTCTCTGTTTTCTGTCCGTCTGTCTGTTCCTCTCTCTATCTCTGTTTTCTGTCTGTAATAATAATAATACACTTTACATTTGGATCAAATCTCAAAGTGCTATGAGGTAAAAGCAGACAGCTGTCTGTCTGTCTCTCTCTCTCACTAGCTCTGTGTTCTGTCTATAGGTCTGTCTGTTTCTCTCTCCCTCCCTTTCTATCTCTGTTTACCGGGGTTCTGTCTCTCACTTCATATCTGTCAATCTATCTATCTATCCATCCATCCATCCTCTGCCATGCTCAGTAAATACCCAGAAATAGTTGCAAATATTGCTGGTGGCTATACTATTTTATTCTTCTTCACAGTCACCATTTACCTGTAGAGAACAAATCCATATCTAATGGAGTTGTGCCTGAAAGCAAAGGCAGACAACATTACAAAGGAATAACTTTATATTTCTGCGCATTTAATGTTAATGAGATGCGGAATCGAAAAATTGTGCCACACTTGAAAGTACTCTGTTCTACATAAATAATGTCATAAGCAATGATTATTTTAACATTTAAACTGCTTCCAGCGAGAGGGTGCTGGAGTGTCGAAGTCCCGCCAGGTGTAGACTGTGAAAAATCAACCCATTTTGGCATTGAATTTGGGATATTTTGTTCTCCACCCTTTTTTTCCCCCCAGGTAGCATATATATATATATATATATATATATATATATATATATATATATATATATATATACACATATATACACACACAT
>VRLP01003008.1:0-72954 GCA_009660295.1 Lophius piscatorius
CCAATGAAGGGAATGAAGAACGGAGGTGATGTGTTCGTGTTTACGAACTCTCATCAGGATCCTTCAGACTGTTTTGAACATCTTGAAGTCTTTGAAGACTTTTATCAGGGATCCCGGTGAGATATGCATCAGGATGCAAGTTCTGAGATTAGCTTAAGAATTAGCAATAAACAAAATCTTGATCAGCTCATGTTTCCAGCATAAGTAACTACTTAGTCTCCGAGCTTAAACTGTGTTAGACTTTGTTTATGGAGCTAAATCAAGTGACGGTAAGTCCGACTAACTGGATTAAGTCTGGCTTCAGTTACTTGTGTAAATAAAGTGGAAAGAAATATAGATTCATCTTTTTATTTCAAATGAAAGTGAAAAAGTTCATAGTAATGAAATATTAATATAATACTACATCAAGGAGGTGAAGTTTTCACTCCTGTGCGTCTGTTTGTATGTTTACAGTTCTGTTTGTTTGTGAGCAGGATTATGGAAAACTACAGGACGACTTAGCATCAAATTATACACAGGTAGGTTTTTGAAAACCCCAGAGGGGATGTTTCGCAGTATTTAAAATAAAATAAGCCTTTTGGGCCGGTGATGTCACTATATGGCTATTGCTGTCTTTGATTCATTTGATGTTTCTTTAGGGGTGAAGCTGGGGGCTCAGTGGGCTGAACAGAGACGCTGAAGTGGAAGGCGCAGGAGACGAGCGGCTACAGATTATCAGATTACTGTTTTGCATTGGGCGGAGGTTTGCGCTTTTTGAAGTTGAACAATGTATTAAACGTGAAAGAACACTTTGTAGATAAATTACAAAACTTTGACTTCATGCCTTTTTCTTCATGGCTTTAATATTTGGAACACATTTATTGTCTGTGTCGTCTCGTGTTTTACGTCAGTCGACTTTCTCATCTGCCGCGACGGCCGATATTGTCCAATGAATACGCCGAAGGATTGTCCTTCCCCTGAGGGAAGAAACCAGCGTGGAGTCAACCCTGCACCAGTTAGTTGACGAGCTAATGATTGTTCCAGGTCCAGGAGTTTGTGAAAGAGGTGTGAGCAGATCTCGCTGCGAGGTGGGAGGAGGAGTTCAGGCCAAAGTTGACTTCTGTCAGTAGTTGCATTCCCTGCCTGCAGAAAGCTGCAACATTTTTCTCCATCTGCGCTGGTGTTAAAGCTTGAGAGTCATCAACCATGTCCAAGAGTTCGGATCACCCTTCATACCTGGTTCTGGAGAACTACATCGGAGGGAAGTTCGCTCCCAGTCGACGCCACATCGACTCCTATGACCCCTCCACAGGAGAGGTTTACTGCAAAGTGCCTGACAGCGGCGAGGAGGAGGTGAGACATGTAATATTAGGATACTGACTTTATTGACTCATACATTTAATATTTCCTCTTGCAGAAATTTCAACCACATATGGAGTTTATTTATTTATTTTTTTCAATCCCTTTGCTACAAAACTCGTGGGATGCTGCATTTGTTTCACTTTACTTTTAAGATTTTATTCATGTTTTCACACAATGTAGCACAAAAAATATCCCCATTTTGTCCGTTAGATCTGTGTTTGGTGTGGGTGTTAAATGATATCTTTTTATTTAGTTTGTTCTTATTATTGTACACATGTTTGTTGGGATGCATTTTATAAAGAGCCTGCAGATAGATTTTATTCTACGTGGAACACATGGACTGTTTTTAGAGAGCATGAAGTCCGAAAGTTGCACCTTTGCTCTTTGCAAAGACAATAGTTAATAATTAAACGGATGTCACGTCAATAATCCGGACTGCACTGTACTGATGAACTTTTTATTTACATAAATATCGTCATTATACCTTTAATACCTGGAACACAACTCAAAAACTTTGGGACCGTTTGTCACTTTCTTTTTTACTTTTAAGACTTGGTGAGTGTTTGTTTGGGAAGAGAAAAAATAAAATAACCTCTAAGTCAGTCTGTTAGTGAGAATACACAAAAAACACAAGACTGATCTTCACCAGTCTGTGAGGGATGAAGAACACGTTACATTTCCCCTGGACCTCTAACTCCATGGATGTTGATGATGATGATGAGGTGGAGCACAGAACTAGTTCCTTCATCAGCATCTTTTACAGCAAACATCCAAGTCGTCAGTTTTTATAAATAAACTAGAAAAAAAAGCACCCAGAGAGCGTGAAGCTCCGCCACGGACCAAGAAACCTTACTTCTGAACCTTCTTGGATTTTTCCCCCCCCTCACTCTTTATTTTCATGCGTTCAGCACGTTGTTTTATTCTCTGCTCCACACGTCGAGACCTTGAGCAGGGCTTTATCTTAAACAGACAGACATTCATCTCCAGTACAAAACATCAAAGGAACAAGGCAGCCGAGCCTCATCGGATGCTCACCTTCTCCGAAAACTATATTTTTCATAAAAAAGCTCCCAGTATTGAATAAAATATAAAATATTAGAGTAAAATATAACATAAACCTTCATATAAGATTTCTAAGATAAGATCTCTATGATTAGATACATAGATCTCCTCGAGCCGATTAATACGCAACAAATCTGGACTGAATTGGACCAACGGTTATGAAATTATCGGCTTAAAACTATTGGAGGTAAAGCTTCCCCTAGTGGCGGAAATATAAAAGCGACCTTTCCCAAAATCCCTCCAGTTCTTCTTCTCTCTAAGATGTTTGTGTGTATAAAATTGAAAAATGATTCACAAAATGGTTTTTGAGTTAGGTCTGGGAAAACAGAGTTTTTCCTAAAAGAAAAAGAAGAAGCTCCCTCTAGGGAGTAAAATATGAACTACCAGAGTAAAAATGGATTTCCTTCAGTCGATTCATACGCCACAACTTTGGACTAGATCCGACCAATAGTTGAGATATTATGGCCTGACGACTTTGGAGGTAAACATCCTCCTAGTATCGGAGATATACAACCTACCTTTCCTCGCTGCCTGCAGGTGGAGGCGGCGGTGGCGGCGGCTAAAGAGGCGTTCCCTGATTGGTCCGAACGCAGCCGGGCGCAGCGAGCACAGATCCTCAGCAAACTGGCTGACCTGATGGAAGCCCACCTGGAGGAGTTTGTCCAAGCTGAGTCCAGAGACCAAGGTGAGCTCATGCTGTTTTATGGCATGTAGTCAGAACAGACCGGGTCAGTGGGTCAGAATGTGTTTGATTACTATGGCGTGTAAAAACACACACTAACACACACACACTTGAATATCATTTCATTTTTTCTCGTTTTTATCATCTTGACCTTTTTCTAGAAGAAAAGTCGATGCAGGAACCAACTTATTCATATAATTTAGTTGAATCTACTGCTCTTCATGTCTCCTGCACCTTTTTCTGTAACATTACAGGTGAAACGCTAACATTTGCTCGGACCGTGAACATTCCTCGATCTGTGTACAACTTCCGCTTCTTCGCATCGTCGGTTCTGCACCACACGACCGACTGCACCGAGATCGGCCACCTGGGCTGCCTGAACTACACGATCCGCTGCCCGGTGGGAGTCGGTGAGAGCGCGGCGTGTTGCGTTGAAACCCATCAAAGGTATTTGAGTGTTTATTTTTGACCAAGTCTTCCTGCATGTTGTTTGTGCAGCTGGTCTGATCAGCCCCTGGAATCTCCCGCTCTACCTGCTCACCTGGAAGATTGCGCCTGCGATCGCCGCAGGCAACACGGTGGTGGCCAAACCCAGTGAGATGACCTCCGTGACGGCGTGGATGATGTGCAAGTTGATGCAGGAGGCCGGTACAATTACAGCACCCACAATGCATCATCACTCCTCACACACACACACACACACACACACACGCTCAGGCGTTAGACGGATCCAGGCATGCTTATCCTCTCTGCAGGTGTTCCTCCAGGAGTTGTCAACATCGTGTTTGGCACCGGCCCCAGAGCTGGAGACGCACTTGTTGGACATCCTGAGGTCCCCCTGATCTCCTTCACAGGCTCCACTGCAACCGCTCGCCACATCACGGAGCGCAGCGCCCCCTACTATAAGAAGCTGTCAATGGAACTGGGGGGCAAGAACCCTGCCATCATCTTCGCTGACGCAGACCTGGACGAGTGCATCGAGACCACAGTACGCTCCAGCTTCTCCAATCAGGTGAGGCGAGATTTTTACTTTGTGGTTTTACGTTCTTGTAAAACCTTAGGGGAGAATCGAAACTCTAGGGACCCTCAAAAAAGTCCAAGCTTTCCATGAATCGACGGGAGTTATCTGCTCCGCTAAAGTTTCTATCAACGGAGAGAGAGTTAGATTTTCAATAGATCACTTTTAAGGTCCAGTTTAAGTTGAAGTTAATTTTAGTGGGTGTTGGAGTTTGTCTGCTCAAAGTAATTAATGGTCAAAACAAATATTGAGTGAACTATTAAAGAAGATACCGCTAATATCTATAAAGTGCTCAGCTGAGACGTTTCTTTGGTCCAAACTTGTTGTACAAATGAAAGGAGCTGAGTAGAACCCGTTCACCAGTGAGCTTTAGAGCCTGGCGTCTGGAAAGGCTTCATATTTACATATAAATAAATACGTTATAGTATAACATATTATACTGATTTAACTTATAACTGAACAGAAGAGCCGACGTTCAAAGAGGTGCGGCAGTGCAAGAGACTGCCAGTTAAACTTAACTAAACTTTACTAAACATCAGCTAAATGATGGCTGTTACCTGTTTGTGCCACTAGAGGGAGCCCTAAGAAACTTAAAACGTTCTTAGCTGAGAGTTTCCTCTTAGCTAAGAACTTTTGCTGAGAGGAACCTTGAGGAAGGAATCAGGAGAACTCTTGAGTGAAGAGAAAAGGGCAGGTTTGACCCCGTTGCTATGGATGATGACGTCATCATCATGACGTCATGATTTCATCAAACTGTGATAGTCTGATTTAGGTCGGTGAATCCTTGATAGAAATAATGTAGGAAATAAGAGAAGAAGAATGGTTAACGTAGAGATTCATCCGACACTGAGGAAATTCAAATGTTACAGCCGTTCAAGATAAGACAGAATGAAAAATGAGAATAAATACTGACAAAAACAGAATTTAAAAAACAGAAATAAATACTGACCTAAGCAGAATGAAAAATAGAAATTCATTCTGACAACGAGAATCTTGTTGAGAATCTTGTGAATAAAATTTTATAAATAAATATTGTCATGAACAGAATTTTTAAAGAAAATACTGACAAAAACAGAATAAAATAAATAAAAAAAATACTGACAAAAACAGAATAAAATATTTAAAAAAATACTGAGATAAACGATATAAAAAATAAATACTGACAAAAACAGAATAAAATCTAAAAAAAAAATTACTGAGATAAACAGAATAAAAAAATTAAAAAATACTGACAAAAACAGAATAAAATCTAAAAATACTAACATGAACAGAATTCAAAATAAAAATAAATCTTCTTTCGGCTGTTTGCCACAGCAGATCAACTGTTTCCATCTTTTGTTTTCTGCATCTTCCTCTGTTACATCAACCACCTGCATCTTCCCACTTTTTCTCCTGCTTGGCAGCTCCATCTCCATCTAAAGTAAAACATACAAACAAGATTTTGTATTAAACTATAAGCATATGTTGTCTGTGATTTACCTTTTTTTTGTAATTTAAGGAGTCTTCTTCACTTCTCCTAACTTGTTTTGGTGTTAGAATCTACTTTAAGGCCAAATAAAAACTCCTAAATAGGATGTTAGGAGCTCTAAGACCTGGTGGGCAATGAGGATGCAGTGACACATTTTGTCCACCTGGGGGAGCTCATGGTCCGCGTCTTCAGTGGAGTGCATGTAAACAATGACCTGAAAAGCCAGTGCTTCAATCAAATATCCCCTCTTACCTCGTCCTTCTATCCATCAGGGGGAAATCTGTCTGTGCACCAGTAGGATTTACGTACAGAGGAGTATTTACGCCGAGTTCCTGGAAAGGTTCGTGGCTGCAGCCAAGAAGTGGAAGACGGGCGACCCCTCTGACCCCAGCAGCAACAACGGGCCCCTCATCAGCAAAGAGCACCTGGAGAAGGTTTTCATTTAAGAGAGCTTGTGTTCTTTCACCGGCGCCCCGTGAACCCAATTGACTTGAAGTTATTTTGTCTCCGTCCTCCAGGTTCGAGGCTTTGTGGCACTCGCCAGATCTGAAGGGGGCGTCGTCCACTGTGGCGAAGGGGTGGACAAGCTGGACCTCCCTGAGCACAACGCCAACGGCTACTTCATGGCGCCCACCGTCATCTCAGGCGTGTCCCACGGCTCCCGGGTCACGCAGGAGGAGATCTTTGGCCCCGTCACCTGCGTCAGCCCCTTCGACACGGAGGATGAGGCGGTCTCCAAGGGCAACGGCGTGCGTTACGGTCTGGCTGCCACCGTGTGGTCGCGGGATGTGGGGAGGGTTCACCGGGTGGCTAAGCGGCTACAAACGGGTCTGGTTTGGAGCAACTGCTGGCTGGTGAGGGATCTGAACCTGCCCTTTGGTGGGATGAAGAACTCAGGCGTGGGAAGGGAGGGAGGGAAGGATTCCTACCACTTCTTCACCGAGGTGAAGAGTGTCACCATCAAACACGAGTGAAAAAAAGAGTTTCAAGGTTTCAGACTCCAGGCTATTTATTATCTCTGTACAATTTATGCAATAAAGAAAAAGTCACAATAGAAGAAATACTAATGAATAAACTAGCAGAGATCCAAGAGAAATTATAAGTGAAGAAGAATTACATGAATAAGCCATAACATTATAACCACATGCTGAATATTGTAAAAAAAAAAAGAAAAAAAGTCCCTTATTGCCACCAAAACATCCCTGAACCATTGAGGCATGGACCTGAGGACACGAGTACACCTGAGGACGTACACACCTGAGGACGTACACACCTGAGGGCGTACACACCTGAGGACGTACACACCTGAGGACGTACACACACCTGAGGGTGTACACACCTGATGATGGCCACAACCTCAAACCCAACAAGCTCCTCAGACAAACTGTGGGAGCTGCTGTTTTTCTCTGGTATCTCTCCGACCCCTTTCAGCCCTTTTTACGTCACCGTCGGAGGAGGAATGCGATAAGTCCCGTCAGCGTCTGCGTCGTTGTCAAACCACAACTTCACCTGCTGCACGAACCCATCAGAGTTTCACTTTCACAATCAGGTGATCTTCATGGGTCGTGGCGTTCGCCTTCATGGTTTCACACTTCGGGTCAAAGTCTGGTGCCGTTGCAGAACCCTGTACGTCATACCAGCCGTACTGTACTTTGGGTTTAGTTGTTTTTAAAGGGTGAGCTGCTGACGTACGAAAGGTGAATAAATGCATGTTACATAATGTTTAGAGAGAGAGAGAGGGAGGGAGAGGGGGAGGGAGGGATGGATGGATGGGCTGAAGGTACATCCTGCAGACAGCGGTTATGAAAAATCCCCTCAAGCTTAAGAATAAAAATGTAAAAAGAAACGAGGCGACTGCATTCATTTAGTATCTATGCCAAAAAAACCACAAAAACAAAAGTATTTACATTCATTAATAAAACTGCTATGTACTTGAAATAACTTGGATATTAGGAAACATGCTGCTCGGTTTCAGATAAACGTATAACGGCAGATATTTAACATTTTCAGGTGTTACACAATTTAGTTTTTGCCTTATGATTTCTGTTTTGCGCAATTTTATTATTTTTTTGGGCGTGACAATTCTTTTGTTTTTTTAGCTAAGTATAGCTCAGTATTTTATCCTAGTATGTGAGCATTTACAGCTAAACAGTAGGACTGATAGAACACAAAATGTTTTAATTGATTTGCATGTAACACCTCAGAATTATTATAATTACCTTTTTACTTTCTATTTATAATCTTATTACTATCTCATTATAACCTCCCGCAAAAGATTTAATGTTCATTATTATTATTATTATTATAATTACCTTTTTACTTTCTATTTATAATCTTATTACTATCTCATTATAACCTCCCGCAAGGGAGTTAATGTTTTCATTCCTCTGCGTTTGTCTGATCGTCTCGTTATGAAATATTTTACCCACAGGTGGATTATGGGATATCCCAGAGGTGATTACATTTTTCTGACGGAACGTGTTTTGCAACATTTGAGCAGTTACATCACAAAGTGAGTTTTGTGTTTTCTTTGGGGGTGGATCTGGGGGCTCAGTGGGCGGGCTGGACATAGACGATGAAGTGGAAGGCGAAGACGAGACGAGTGGCTATAGAGTATTTGAGAGATGCTCAGAGAGTTTGTTGGAGTTGTTAGTAGATTTAGAGGCTGGCAGTAACTCAGACTTTAACGAAGAAATCTGAAGGAAGTTTTCCAAAACCTGAGGTTTGGCGGAGGTTTGCTTTCTCCGACATCTTCTTCTAGTTATTAGACAAATTAAAAAGCTTAACCTGAAGAGTCATTATAAATAAACCAGGTATTTTCTTCCTGTGGTTGTGGATCAAGATGTGTTGAAATGTGAAATACTTCAAACCACGTGTTTTTTTTGTGTGGACTTGAATTTAACTTTAAGTTTTGCACTAAAAGCCGCACAAGAATTAAACTTGTGTTTATATAATTAGAATTTACTGTATTTACAATGATGTTCAAATCATGTCTTTAGAGTGATAATTGTTCATTCAACTTAAAACCCATTCAGAACATTCATGTTGAAGTCGTATAATGAAGAAGAAGAAGAAGAAGAAGCCTTCTCAGCCCAAACGGACTAACTAACTATATTTATAATATATTGCAACGTTTCGTTGCTCGATCTTCATCCGGCAAATTATTTTTGAAAGTGAGGAGTCATCTTAAAGAGGAAGTGGCTGCCAGTCGACCTGCGGCGTAGGAAGCGCGCACGTCAATCAACAAACACAAATCTAGAGATGCAGATCAGGTGACCTCAGAGGTCAGGCGACCCGTTCACCACAGGAGCGTAGCGAGGAGATGTCGTGGTGGGCATCATTGTAGATACTTCCTGTCCTTCCTTGAGGTTGTGCTTTTGTGCGCTCTGATCATCTTCTTCAGTTTCCTGGTGGTTCTAACCAACAAACCCGAGGTCAGAGGGGACGGAGCATCATGAACGCTGATTTTAAGAAAAACGAATGAACTAAAATAAATTAAGTCGGTACGTTTTTCAAAAGAATCTTGCGTCATAAAGGGACTAAGAGTTCGTTTCTCAGGATCAGCGTCTGCTTGTTCCTTCTTCTCTCTGCTATATGTTGTTCTTTCAGTTTTCTGCACGCCGCCTCTTCCACTTTAGGAAACGAGGGCGCACTGGGGGGTGGTGGTGGTGGTGGTGGGGGGGTTTGCACAAATTGGCCTCTCCCTGAGGCTACTTGTGCAGGATCACGTCTCTCGGCGAGGCGTATGTGACATTCGCCACAGAACCGGAGCGTAACCCACCCTCTGTGTTTTGTCTGGGGAGCTGCCATTGTGCCATGTCAGGCTGCATGATTGCATCCGCCCAGGCGTTTCTGCTCAAACGGCGGCGGCGGCGGCGGCTTCAGCGAGTGGATGCCACCCAAAGGTCACGTTCGCAGGTCCGAAGTCAAAGCGACGTGTTGGTTTTGCACGAGCGCTGGCATGCCCACCAGCGCCGAGTCTCTGTAACAAACCGGGTCCACATAAAGTCTGTAGTTATTCAATTTCCTCTCCCTGGTTTGTTTCGCTGAGAAGGTTCACTGATGATCGCATCGCCGGTGGCTTCAGCCAAACCGGGCGTTTAACTCACTTCGCTCGCTCGCTCGCTCGCTCGGCACGGCGAGGACATGAGGACAGAACCTCCTCACGGTAATATCCAACAATACACTAGGGATTTGATGGATGTGATTGTTCTCCTGCAGAGGAGCTCCTCACTGATTTCTCTTCATGGGTTTTAATTATGCAAGCAAACACACACACACTCACACACACACACACTCACACACCGCCACAGATCCTTAGTGTTAATGACGCCATAACTGGTCTCATTTAGTCCAAATTTGGTGCATAAGAATTTAATTCAGGAGATCTAACTATACATTGCTTTTTACTTTAAAAATTCATATTTTACTCACCAGGGGGTGTTTTTTTACACAAAAATGTAGTTTTTCGTATATAATTTCCTTATCATTTGTCCGATTCAGTCCAAAATTGGTGCAGATGAATCGACTTGAGGAGATCTACTCTTGTAAATATCGTACTTTTCTCTGGTGGTTCATATTTTACTCACTAGAGGGAGCTTTTCTCATGGAAAACACGGTTTCCCGGACAGAACTCAAAAAGCATTTCATGGATTCTTTTCAAACTTAATATCCACATAAACCTTTAGTGCAAAGAAGAAGCGGATTGACTTTCTTGGAAAAAGGTTTGTTGTACGTTTCTGACACTAGGGGGAGCCTAATCCAAAAGTTTTCTCGCCATAATTTCTCAACAATTGATCTGATTTAGTCGATTTAGTGCAAATTACTAAATATTTGACTCTAATAGTTCATATTTACTCTCTAGGCCGACCTTCTTTCTTTTTTTGAACGAAGAAAATACTGTGGACATTACATTTAATTTGAAGAGTTCATTCAGGGGGATTACTTGCGCAACGCAGGGGATTGGGGTTATACCCCTTGACCCACGCCTTGGGAACAACGGGGTAGTTTTTCCATGATTCTCAGATCCTGACAGCTGTGTTTACATGCATCACTTAAACAAACCCGGCCATGTGAAGTACGTGACCACCGGCCTCCTCCTCTTTCAACCACGCGCCTGTGTCTCAGGGCCGTTTGTTACATTTGGGTTCAGTGGATTTTCCACAGCAGGCGGTCCGGGTCGGGGGGCTAGACTCTGAGCTGGAAACCTGAGAAAAAGCATCCGCTCACGCAGCTTCAGCAAACCCAGCCATGTTTGCCCCGCGCATTCGTGCATGACGGGAGAGAGAGGAGCTGCATGTCAATCAATGCAACGTCGTCACATGTTCACCTGTCAGAAAGGGCGACATGACCATTAAATACACATAAAGTTCATTTAAGAAGAAGAGCAGGTGAGAGGATGACCAGGTAGCTAAGTGAAAAACCCACTCCTCCCTGTTTCTCACTAAAAAGTTCTTAAACAAATAAGAATGGATAAAACTTTATTCATAACCATATATAAACATAAAAGGTAAAAGGTATCTGGATGAATCAGCAAAAATATACGTAGTGCTCAGGTCACATGGGCTGACACGAACTGAAAAGATGAGGTTGATGAGGAGGAGATGAAGATTCCTCTCAAAATGGCATGATTATTTTGCTGTCAATTATTCTGAGGGTGGAGGAGCGTTGTGCTTTATTTTTGTAGTCACAGATAATTAAGGCACAATGAAATTAATCTCCCCTTTAGTAAGAAAGTCCTGAGCAGTGAAATGTTTATTCTGCTGCATTTTTATGATATATATATATAAACATATATATATAAATATATAAAAACATTTAGAAATACATCTATATATAAAAATATATATAAATATACATATATATATATAACATTTTATAAAAACATATATACTGTATATACATATATATGTTTAGATTTTTTTTTAATAATCATATATATACATATATATAAACACATATATATAGGTTTATTTGTATATATTTATGTATATTATGTAATTGAAACTGTGGGCCGAGTGCACCAGAGGATAATCTTTCGGATTGAACTTTTGAACTATATTTAATTATATTGTTATAGATCTTGTCATGGCGTTTTCGTTTCAAAATACATTGTTACATTCAGTTTTTTTACTTTTTTCTGGTTAATGGCATGACAGATAATATAACAATATTCATTCCTAAACATACTCAAAACAAAAATACCTGACCGGTAAAGGGAAACTTACCTGAGAATGAGTGACTGTTAATCCCGTCATTATATGTTATATATATATATCTATATATAGATATTTATTTATGGTTATGTCACTCGCTGAGCTCTGTGATGAAATCTTGCTGCTTTACTGTCAGGATTATCTCAGGAGTCTCACAGGAACCCGGCTGAACAGAGGTCACGGCTCGGGAAAGTAGTTCTACTTCCCTGGACAGAATCCATTAAAGTGAGGCAGACCTCTTCCTCTTACGACTAATTCTGCTCGGTCTTCAGTATTTTGTGCCAAATCAAATCAGTGTGGGCCCACAAAGTTTTAGAGCGTGATGTGTGCGGAGCAGTTTGTTTGTTTTTTTGGGTTTATTTTTGGACATGTGTCATGGAGCTCTGGGTCATGTGATCCTGAACAAGATGCAAAACGTTTTGCTGCCAATTCCGTCTTCGTACTCTGGATGGCAAAGTGACATTCATGTAAGACTTGTTGCACCAAATATGAGGAAAAAAAAGATCATTTATGGGAAGGATGACGGCGAATAAATGAGATGAATAAGATTCATAAGACGAATTAAAATGTTAGAGAGAAGAATAGGCCAGCATTCTTTTGGGTAGTACAGGAAAATCCTCTGGCAGCAATGAGTCATGCTTTAATAAATACTTCCTGTCTTGAATTAGCTCCCCGCTCATTACCTTTAATAGCATTTTGTAATTGGGGATTCTTTGCAGACATTTATAAAGGGCCAGTTAGTATGCCAGTCAGAAAAAAAAAGAAAAAGAAATTCCAGTATCACATTGTAACTAGATAGGTTACACCGGTTTGCATGATCATTTTCAGGTTATCATGTGACCATTTTCCCATTTTAACATGAAAATTTTCACTTTATAACATGAAAACTATCATGTAAAAATGTAAAAAATTATCATGTGACAACATAATACATTTTGTAGCACGTTAAAATGTGAATATTATCATTTAAAAAACAGGAAACTTATCACATTGTAACAGAAAAAATATCCATTAAGTTATATCGCAAAAAGTTATGTGTAAAAATATGAAACTTATCATGTTATAACATGGAAATTATATATGACGTTATTACGTGAAAATTATCATTTAAAAACGTCAAACTTATTACCTTATAAAGCTAAAACTATCTTTCACATTGTAAAATGAAAGTTATCATGTAAAAATGCAAAACTTTTCTATATTCTAACATGAAAATGATCCCTTACTTTACAACGCAAAGAATATTAATGTATAAACGGGAAACTTATCATTTTACGATGAGAAAATTCTGTATCGTGTTTCAACTTGAAAATGATCATTTAAAAACAGGAAACGTGAAAATTATTATGTTACAACTTGAAAATGATCAATAGCGTTATAACGTGAACATTTTTACTTAAACGCCCAAAACTTACCATGTTACAACGTGAAAATGATCATTCAGGTTATAACGTAAAAATTATCATGTAAAATTCCGAAACGTATCACATTGTAACGTGAAAAAAATTACGTAAAAATGTGAAACTTTTCACGCCATAACTTGATGTATGTTTTTCACGAAAATCTGACAAAACACAAAAAAATATAACAAATGAAAAAAATGTACCAGTAAGTCCAATAAAGCTTTAGAATGGGTGAAACATGTGGGTCAAATAATGTGTGAGTATTCACCTTCCTTAGAAATCTAAGGAAGTGTCCTTGAGCAGGAGGTTCTGTAGATTTCCTACTGTGTGGTTTCATACTCGCCTCCATGCGGGCCGTCAGCCTTGTAGCGATCATCAGGAGTGGAAACGTGACGGAGTGTTTGCTCAGTGTGGGAGGAAGTACACATGTTCAATATTTGACATGATGATAAGTGCCTTTTTTTTTAATGTAACCTAATTCCTTGTGAATTTCTCGGAACTGTACTACGAAACCGTTTTCCGTTTCCCGGTTCCATGACTGAATATAAGCCACATAAATGGAAGACGAGGGGAAGCAGACTGCAAACGTGAGGCTTTGATCAAACAACCAGTTTTTATGCTTTTGTCTGCGATAGTTTAAATGAGATTATTCAAAGTTCTTTCACAGTGATATTTACTTTTGTCTTCACCAAAGCAATTACGCCTATAAACAACTTTTTAGTCCTGCGACGACATGTTTAAGACACTAGCCAAGTTGTTTCTCACTTCACCCGTTAGACATGTGAGTGGATAAAAACTGAGCTGTGAGAATAAACTATATCCCAACTGTTTTTTTCAAATCTTTTATCGGTCCGTCTTTTATCGGACCGATAAAAGATTTGTTTTAGAGGCAATAGACAAGAATTCAGGAGCATCACCTTTTTGTAGTTCACATTACACCCTATTTATACAAATGTTTTATGCAAAGCATAAGTATTAAAGAGGTGGAACTGCATAAATGAGTTTTCACATACGAGTCATTTCTAAAATATTTACCTCATAAACTCTCACCTGCAACTTCCTCAGCGACAGTAAATGAGGTCACAAAGCTAACGTTAGCCCGCCATTGGGTGACCATTTTACAGTGAGAGAGAGATAACACAGAATCTGTGAGATGCATTTTTTGGTTAAAAGTAATGTACGGATGCGTTTTGCTGAAAAAAACGAAAAAATTGTTAACACTAAATTTTCACGTTATAACTTGAATTTTTCGAGTTATAACGTGAAAATGATCTATCCCGCTATAACGTGAAAAGATTAATCCAAACACAAGATACGTTTTTACCTGAACATTTTTGCCATAAAATAAGCTGATTTTCACTTTTTTAAACGGTAATTTTCACGTTCTAACGAGTTAAATTTCCCGTTTTTTAAATTGTAATTTTCACGTTATAACTTGTTCAATTTCTCGTATTTACGCGATCATTTTTACGTCATAAGGTGATGAATAATAACAATTATTTACACATAACGTGATAAGTTTCACATTTTCATACGATAACTTTCACGTTATAACGTAAAAATTATCGTGTAATAACGCGATACTGATATTTGTATATTTTCTGGCATGACATCAAAGTCGGGAGATTGAAAAACAAAAAAATCCCTCCTGCACAAAATGAGCTAAGAATATTAGCATATACTTCCCATTCATTGTAAACTGTGCTACAAACTGGAACACACACACTAACACCAACTTAAAAAAACAAACAAATATCAGTTAATTGTCATAAATGTCTGTATTTCCCCGTCTATAACTGTATTTATCCAGAAGCTCATCACGACAAACGCCACAAATTTTAGCCGCCGGAAAGATTCTTTGCTTTATACGCGGTTTCAAGCTGGGATTTTTCCTCTACGATAATTTTTGTTATGATTGAAAGATTCTCACAGAACTTGATTTCATCCTCCATGCAGACATGCAGAGGAGGGGATGTGATACCAAATCCTCTCCTGAACGGAGAAATGACAACAAAGCCGACGTGTCGCGGAGGAGCTGCGCGTCGGGCGCGCCGCCGCCAGCATGGCTGCCTCACAAAGGCCATCGGAGCTCCGCCGGGACTCCACAAAGCCAAAGCCTGTCTGTCATGGCGTGGGTGTGTGTGTGTGTGTGTGTGTGTGTGTGTGTGTGTGCGTGTGTGTGTGTGTGTTTGTGTGTGTGTGTGTGTGTTCATAAGGGAAGCGTGGAAAAAGTCAGAAGGCGTGGAGAGGTGTCCTTCCAGGCAGTAAGACCAAATGGCCCAGTTTGTTCTCCGGTACCGGTATCCAGGTAGGTTCTGCACGCTCACGCATTAAACACATATTTCCTCACAGACATCGGTTAAGTTTTTAATTTCTCCCTCTCGCTAAAAACGTTAGATCTGATGACAAAGACAGCAGCCAATCAAATTGGTTGGGATCTCGTTCAGAGCGTCAGTCCACCATGTGGAACTTCTTAAGCCCTAAAATGACTGAAAGTCTTTTTGTTGTGACAGACTTTCAGGTCCAGTTTGTTCTTTTGAACAACACAACAGGTTATAGAGTAAAACAAAAGTTCTTAAAGTTACTCCTACACGTCTAACACAACCTGAATGTGCAGCTGCTGAAGACGCCCCCATCATCATCACAATAGTTATCACTACATCCCATTTTTTCCATTTTTGAGTGCTGACGTCATGTCGTCATGTCGTGACGTTATGTCATGTCGTTATGTCATGTTGTTATGTCATGTTGATATGTCATGACGTAATCTATCACAAAAAAAAAAGTCACATTTTTACATAATCATGTTATAACGGGATAAGTCACATTTTTACATGTTAATATTCATGTTATAACGTGAATAACGTATATCTGTTTCTCTCCCAGCCCCCCCTTGTTCGCCCCGTTTGTGTCATCCCACCTCGTCTTTTGTTTTTGAGGCTCGTACCTTTCCTGCTATTTAATTGGTTAGTGTGTGACACACCGCCGCTGGGAGCCGAGCCACAAAAGATCAAACGCGTCTACTTATACAAATAGTGGCGAACCCTTCCGGACATATGAGAATAAGGGCGCCATGTGACCCCTCTGTCTGTTTACCTTTTCCTCCAGCCTACGAGCGACGCTACATCAAGGCCGGCCTCCGTCGGATAACTCTGATCCCGTGTCCCAAAACATGCAGGGATTTATAACCCAACAACAGACTGTGTGTTATTATTACATACAAACGTTTTACGACTCTTGGAAAATGTGAAACCGTATCTCAAGAGGCGGTTCTTTTCAATAAATTCAACTTATCCTTCCTCTCCAAGAACTATTCGTCTGATGGTCGACGCATTCCATGACCTTAAATGTAGGCTGGAGTCACAACACACCCAATATTTACCATAAAACTAGTGCAAGGCCAACTCACATTTATTCAAGTACTATTATTTGAGGGTTTTATTGACCCTAAACACACAACCACACACTTACACCCACACACACACACTCACACACACAGAAATATACACACAAACACACAGAAATACACGCACACACACATAGACAGAAATACACACACGCAGAAATACAGACACACACACACACACACACACACACACACACACAGAAATATACACACACACACACAGAAATACACGCACACACACACAGACAGAAATACACACACGCAGAAATACACAGACACACACACACATAGACAGCAGACACATACATTCATACCTATTTATGCACATCCAGACACACATACAAACACATTCATGGAAAACACACAGCAAACACACACACATTCATGCCCATTCACACGCACACGCACACGCACACAAAATCACACACATACATACACATTCATGCACACACGCACACACATGCATGCACAAGCACACACATTCATGCACACACACACGCGTATACACACACACACACACATTCATAGACACACACACGTATACACGCACACACATGCATGCACACACACACGTATACACGCACACACATTCATGCACACACACACGTATACACGCACACACATGCATGCACAAGCACACACACGCACACACATTCATGCACACACACGCTTATACACACACACACACACACATTCATAGACACACACACGCATACACACATGCACACATGCATGCACTCGCTGCAGCCTCGTTTTCATAACAAAAGGCCTTTTGTTTTAGATCTCTTCCGGAGAGAGAGAGAGAGAGAGAGAGAGAGAAAGTTTCCGGTGATTCTTCAGCTGCGATGGCCTTGTCCATGAAATGCAATTATTACCACCTCTACACATAAAGTTGTGCACAAGCCCACTCCAGCTGGGGGCCAAACATCTGAATCTAATTTCACTAATGAGATGATCTGGTGTTCCAGGTGTGAGGAGATCAAAGCTGGTTTTCCTTTAATGCAAAACTTCTGACCGATTCCCCGTCAAAAAACCCAAAAAATGAATGTTTGGTTGATCTCATTTTGAGTCACTATTTATTATTGGAAAATGTGACTGAACCTGTTTATAATGTGACCCGGTGGCAGCATGTATGCTAAAGAGCAAGGGGCCGAGGACGGAGCCCTGGGCAACACCGCAAGTGTCTAAGATAAATATCCAAAAGAAATAAAACATGCAATGAAAGTTTTTTTCCTTTTTCTTGGTGAGTCTGATGACATCAACAGGGTTTTAATGAAATAAGAGAATAGAGAACCTGGAAACGTTCAGTGGAGAATTATTTCATTATTTCATTATCATGAAAGAACTCGGTGACATGACAAAGACCGCAACCATCGAAGCGCGTCTCACCTGGGTCACCAGCTGGTCGCGTTGACCTGTCAATCAAATGGACTGCTGGATACACGTGCCGATGTTTTTGAAAGCTTCATTTCCCTATCAGGATCACGCCACTCTGCTGAGTCAGTGTCAGCAGGTCCTCAGCTGATCCATTCCACACGGTCATGTGACGGTGAGATAATCCGTTCAGTGGAATGACTGATCAGAAAAGATACGAGCCGTTTGCGTGCGCCGTTCTGGTTTTAGTCACATGTCGGCACTTCCTTATTCACCAGCAATGTTTTTTTTTCACTGATGTTATGATTCCTCTCGCTGCTGATTCGTCTACAGGCTGAAGGGCGCCGGCGGGTGTGGTGGTGGTGGTGGTGGTGTGGGACACGAGGAGAAAAAACTTCACGGTATAAGAACTAAACTTGTGCAACACAAAATCCTGTATCCTTGGATAAAGTGTCGACCTAAAGGCTTTTTCTCTTCCTGCCGCTAACATTAGAAAAATACTCTAAAGGAACTGCTGAGCAGCTCTTCTTATAGGATAGGACTTTCTCAATAGTCATGGTTACTGCCTCCCTCTTGGTGGTGTCCCCCAGGGCTCCGTCTTTGGCCCCTTTAGTCTTTAGCCTTGTTACGGCCACAGCCGCTATCGCCCCGCCCCCCTGAGCATGTGTATTTATTCTATCTGTTTGATTTGACGGTATGATCCAACTGTCTTGTCTCCGGGCCTATAACTGGCTCCCGCTGCCGGAGGCGTGACCCGGTCCGTCACGGAGCAACCTGATTGGCGTGGGACCTTCATCAAGATGGAGCGTTCCCGGGAGAAGCTGGAGGAGCGCCGTCAGGAGAGCCTGTTGTGGCGTGCGGCTGGTTCCAAGGTTGTTATGTATCAGATTATCTACCATAGATAGTTTCTGTTTTTCGTTTTTGTGTCCCTCGTTAGTTCAGCCGTGTATTTTGGTTATTGTTGGATTAAAGGTTAAGTAGAAAAGGTTTCGTCGGACTATTCTTTTGTGTTTGGGGTAGAGAAAGGTTTGTCAGATTCCTGCTTCGGTTTGTTGTTTTCTTAAGATTTTATTAAAAACAACTTTATTTCACCATTACAATCTGTTTTTTTTTAAGTTACTTCCCCGTTTCCCTACCGGGCTGGAATGTTCTCCCTGACGCTGAGTCATACTATAAACCGGTTCAGTCGAGCGGTACCGGCTTTTCAATGAGAAACAGAGTCTCTCAAAATGAGTTCAACCAAACGGCTGAGCGGACTTTATCAATCTAACATCCAGTGTGAGACGCGGAATCATCACTTCTGAATAGAAAGATAAGATAAGATGATATAAAACTTGATCCGTCCTGAAGGGAAATTCTTGTGTGAATTTACAGTCACAAAAAAACACAATAAGTGAGTAAAGAAAATACAAAATTAATACATGTGAAATGTAAAAAATGTAAAACAAAAATTTGCATTTTAGCGCATAAGAGCTAAATGCTAACCAGTGCCTGTGAATAACAATATGCTAATGAGCGTACTATTGCACACGACAATAATATTATGAAATAAAGTCATATAATATCGCACATGGTAATAAAAGTAAATGTAAACCATTATGCTAATGAGCGTACCATTACTGCATGTAATAGTAATAACACTGTTGAGTCATGGAAGTAATACTGCACATAAAATGCAGTTATGTGATATTGTTTATGGTAGTAAATGTAATTCAAAGTCATAATAATAATAATAATAATAATAATAAATCTAATGTTGCACATTGTGTCGTATTATTATCGTCGTGTTGTATGAGCTTTGGCGTCGGATTTTTCAGCTGTCAATCCTGCAGAAGGGGGAGGAGTTACGCAGACAAAGGAGGATGGAGTCTTAAATCACTTTTTATTAACATTAACATTATTCACGTGTTTTATTTCAAAGATTTGGTTTTTCTTCTCGGCTAATTGTACGATTTATGCTCAGTGGGTTAAAGTGTGCGGGTTGGAAACGGATGTTTTTATGTGTCGCATAACCCTCCTGAAACCGCGCTCTGGTCCCGGGGTTGCATCGTTTATGCCAGCCGAAGAAGACTGTGGCACTAAATAAAGAGAGATGAAGATGAGAGACTGTGTGGAATCACAGCAGGGCCTCGCAAAAAAAACAACAACCCAACAACCCGTGAGCCATCAGAGTCCATGTAGCGGCCCGCTGGGAGGCGGCGCTCACGACGCTCAACTATCTGGGGGAGATGAAGAGAGGAAGAGGAGAAGAGGGAGATCAAGTATTGGATGTGACTCAATATCAGTTTTAAGTCAGTAACTTACCCATAACTCTTTCTGTCATTCCCATAATCCATTATTTTCCCCCCAACTCTGATTTCTGCTCACTCTTTAATGACTATTTGATGTTTTCAGACAATTTGTATGATCTGTAATTGGAGAGACGATTTCTTTTTCTCTCTTTTGTTCATAACTAAACTTAAGCATTTATATTTGACACACGTGGGTCACACTGACACAGAACCAGTCCGTTTAGTCGCAGACGGAACAGAAAATTGTGATACATTCCGCATTTCCTGCTTTAGCTCCACATTTCCATATTGCTGCACAGTGTAATGGGTTTAAGCGAGTTCTCCCGGGTTTGGTGCAGAGCCGTTCACGCCGTCCGCGTCCTTCCTGTGGCGGGCTAAGATGAACAGAACTGTCTGTGTGCCGGTTTGTTTTTGTTCTGATTTCTCTGCTGGTCAGGATGTGTTTAATGGTGAGATGTGGAACAGAAACACAGCCAGAATCTGATGTGGCCAGTATTTAGGAGTGGAAAACTATCGTTTCTATTCTTCTAATCTCTGACTTAAAACTTTCCTTTTTAGCAGAACCTATAACTTTAATTAACATTGCTGCTTTTTGGCCATGTTTTTATATAGTTATTATTTTATTTTTGTATTGATGCTTTTATCTGCTTTTACTTTGTAGCACTTTGAGATTTGATCAGAATGTAAAGTGCGTAATAAATTAAATGTATTATTATTATTCAAAACATGTGACTTGGACGTGCGAGATCGTACTGTGTGATAAAAACCTCACATTTTCCACTTGAGCTCTAATCGCGCTAACGATCTTGATACGCAGCACCTGATGTCTGAGCAGCGGCGACGGACGAGTCCTCGCCAGCCGGGAATGTGACCTCTTTTTTCTTAAAAAAAACGGGAAAAAGGAGCTTTTTCTTTGTGAAAAAAAGTCGGGAATCTTTTTACTTTTCGCATTTTGCTCGCCATCAGTTTTAATCACGATGATTCGATTTTTGTGTATTTTTTTCACACAGTATCTTCACCAACACTGGAAAAGTCTTCACACAGTGATTTTTTTAAAATCAAGTGACCTGATTCGTTCCGACAGACCCAGAGACTCCCCACTTCCTCGCCACTTCTGATTGGCTGGCTTGCACAATCCCAAACACGCCTGTGCAAATACTAATAAAGGTTTTATTTGTCTGTTTCATCATGTGAGGTCGTTGATTCCTGTGAATGTGCATATTTGGCTGTTGGTGTGTCGAAGTTATCAGGACTATTGAAGATAAGATAAGACATTTAACCGGCCCCACAGTGGGGGCATTCGCCGTTTTAGACGCGGTAGGAGGTAGAAAAAGCAAGAGTAGGATGAAAACAAGCAGCTGATGCAACGGGCTGTCACTGATGTGGCGTCATCTTCCCGCCTGGATGCCTTCTGGATTATTGACTCGTCAACGTAACTAGTTGTTGTTGTGTTCCCCCCCTTCAATAACAGCGCAGACGTCAATATTGACTGTGATGGACGGTCGTGTCCGTCAAAGTACTGGAAGGGGAGGTTTCAGGGGCGGAAGGGGGTCGAGGCCGGGGGGAGGAGAAGGTTTTTTGGATTCTGCTTCGGTGGGAGGATGACGAAGGGTTTGAGTCAGCGTGGAGTATAAATATCTTCTTCTTTCTTCTGTTCGCTCTAGGGGTCTCCACAGCAGATCATCTGTTTCCTTCTTCCCTTGTCCCCCTCCATCTTTTTCAGTCACACAAAACAACTGCATGTCCTCCTTCACCACATCCACAAACCTCCTCTTTGGTCTTCCTCTTTTTTTTTATCCCACTGACAGCTCCAGCATCTCCAGCATCCTTCTACCAATAAATGCACTGTCCCTCCTCTTCTTCGCGGATCCAAACGTCTCCTTTCTACTCCTGTCCTCTTCCTCACTCCCAGAGAACATCTGAACATCTTCAGTTTCTTTAATGCTTCCTACTCAGATCATACCGTCGCACCAAAATGTCTTCATTTATAAGATTGTTTTCTTTAAGACTTAAAGCGAATGTATTTATTTTTATACAATTTAGTTATTATTATTATTTCTATAATTGTTGTTTCTATTAAAGTGATATTTGTAGTAATCTAATTATCATAGATTTAGCTATTTCCAGTCTTTCTCTGTGGCTGTGCATCTCTCTCTTTCTCTCTTTCTCTCTCTCCCTCTCTTTTTCTCTCTCTCTCTTTCTCTCTCTCTTTCAATCTCTCTCTCTCTCTCCCTCTCTTTTTCTCTCTCTCTTTCTCTCTCTTTCTCTCTCTCTCCTTCTCTCTCTTTCTCTCTCTCCCTCTCTCTCCCTCTCTTTTTCTCTCTCTCTCTCTTTCTCTCTCTCTTTCAATCTCTCTCTCTCTCCCTCTCTCGCCCTCTCTTTTTCTCTCTCTCTTTCTCTCTCTTTTTCTCTCTTTCTCTCTCTTTCTCGCTCTCTTTCAATCTCTCCCTCTCTCTCTCTTTCAATCTCTTCCTCTCCCTCTCTCTCTCTTTCTCTCTCTCTGTCTCTCTCTCTCCTGCTTCATTCAGTAGCCATTTAAATCAGTGAGTTTCCTGTTTCTCTCTAACATCTTTAGTTTGCTATACTACAGTATAGTAGAATATGAGTAGTACTGTAGTACTACAGTGTAGTATGAGGTACTACTGTATTTTATAGTGTACTATAACTTTATGGTGTATTGAATGTTATGCTGTAGTTTTAAGGTTAGTTCAACACTTAAATCTCTACGGTTCCAAAAACAAAGTTTCTGCTGAAGAAGTAATTAATATTATTGTACTTTACTTTATTTTACTTTCTATTTTGTGTACAATCAGTATAACTCTATAGCAGTATTCCTTCTCTGCTATGACCTCGTGTTTTTATTGTTCTGCCCTGTTTAGAAAAGTAATTAGTTTTTTTTCGTTTTATGGAAGTTTATAGAAAATGACAAATAAAGGAAACGTGAAATCAGTCTAAATGTTTTGTCCTTGTTTTTCCGCACGCAAACATGTTTGTCGTTGATGTTGTTTTTCACTTTCTTGATGAAACCGGTTTAATCTATCTCTGGTGCCGAACAGAATCTCTATGTCAAAATTCTGGAGTTTTAGTTTAACCCCTGATCCAGGAGATAAATTCCATTATCTGCTTGTTTGTTCTTTCTTTTTCTTTTTTTAGCAAAGATAGGAAGGTTTTAGTTTTAGGGTATTATAGAGTAAGTCCTTATTAAGATACATTTCAAAAGTAAGTCTATACATTTAAGTACATTTTGAGCAGTTTTTCATTTACAACCGACTTTTGACGACTGTGCACAAATTCTAGCTTCAACGTTTGGCCGGCACGCGGGTTCTGAGCTGCAGTTTTCTGTTCCTCAAACCCCAGGGAGGGGTCCAAATGTAAAACAATGTGAAATGAACTGAAACTTGTGACTAATTGAGTTTCCTTTTATGAGTTCTGGTCGATTAGAGCTCCATTGTCCTGCTGACACTCCGGCCGTTACCCCCTGAAGATGGATTCTCGGTCCAAACGATCCTGCTCCACGTTTTGCTTTATCCTCGCGCTCAGGGAGACTCTCAATGAAATTACTTGGAAAGATAAAAAGACACGGTGGCAGGAAAAGGATGAAGATTGGCTGACGGGGGCTTTTGTTCGTCCCATCTATTTAAAGATCTGCTTTGACCACCGGGTTGAGTGAAAGTGTGTGCTCTCCCCGGGGGGGTTAAAGGTTATGGCGTGCATCAAACAGGGAAGGGCTTTGTGCATGAGATCATTCCTAATTCATTTTTTTTTCACCTGATAGATTCTGAAGTCAGTGCTTCTTCCGTAGATGGCATGGGATCGCGTGTGTCTGTGTGTGGCTGTGTTTGACCTGCAGGACATGAGCTCAGACTGCTGTCTCTGCGGCCAGAGCTGCTTCCTGTCATCGGAAGGCTCGGCTTCCTGTGCTGAGGGGGCTTTTACTTTGTTGCTGTGTGTGCTGTAGATCATATTGGATGCTTTTTCTCCACAGAGTAAAAGGAGAGTTCATATCTTCATATACACTAACTAGAAGAAGCACTCAGAGAACGCAAACATCCGCCGAGGCACAACAGTACCCTTAGATTAGGAAAAACATGCATGCAGATTCCTCCATGAATGTTTGAGTTATTGCCAGCCTCTACATCTACCGACAACTCCAACAAACGCTCTGAGTATCTCTTAGATAATCTGTAGCTGCTCACCTCCTGCGCCTTACACTTCAGGGTCTCTGTTCAGCCCACTGGGCCCTTCAGCTCCACCCCAAAGGAACATCAAAGGAATAAAGGGAACTTTTGAAACTGATCCCCTGTCTCCACCCCCAAAGGAACATCAAAGGAACATCAAAGGGACTCTTGAAACAGAGCCTCCAGCTCCAACCCCAAAGGGAGGTCAAGGAATAAAAAAAAAACTCTTGAAACCGAGCCCATAGCTCCACCCCCCAATGAAACATCAAAGGAATAAAAACAACAAAGGCAGCAATCGTCCCGTTATGACGTTACATATTTCCCATTAAATGCTGTGAAACCCATAACATCACCAGAATGTATCACCTCTAGGATATTCCAAACCCTACCTCCGGGTAAACATGCCGACCGTACTTTAGTGTTTAGGTTTGCAGACAAACAAACTTACACGAGTGGAAACAGAACCTCCCTGGCGGAGGTAAACATAAAACACAATCCATATCCATGCACTGGTTATGCTACTACATTCTAAAACAATAAACATTTGAGGTAAAGAAAGTTTACTCCTGAATCAACACAGCCTCACTTGTCATTTTTCATCTCATTGTTCCACTGGCAGCAGGTCAGGAAGACAGAAACAGCATCCAGGAAACGCTTTCAGTCCACAAGATGTCCTTCACATTGTATGAGTCAGATCAGAACACGTCCAGCAGGAGACCCAGAAGATAGAGCAGACTCCAGCAGAGACGGGTGGGTGAAGTTTGGGGCGAGGCAGAAGGTGGAGGAAGCCTCTCAAAATAGCAAAGACTAGCCGAAGGCCATTGTCTGAGCGGTCGCACTGTCCATTCTTTTCCTCCTGCAGAACACTCCATCGTCGTTCACCGCTCCCCCGAACCTCACTGAGCGGACGGCAGACTCCCAGGCACCAGGAGGGAAGCTGCGTTGCTGCATGCTATTCTTCTGAGGAGGGCTATTGTCAAACATCGGCGAGGGACAATAGGAGGGCGCTCTCAGTAAAATAAATTTTGCAAAAGCCAATTGTTACCCTGAACATTTGCTGTTTTATGTCTCTTTTTAAAGTCAGGTGCCGTTTGGAAATAGAAATACGTTTTGTTTGTGGCTGTTTGCTAACAAGCCTCCAAAGCAACAATTCTCCCTCAGATCAGTCCAAAGATTAGTAACATGTGAGTCATCATCAGATGCATGATGGGAATTTGAGAGCCCTTTTCAACCTACTCCAGGAGAACTTATATAACTGTGACAACATGCCCCCAACCACACAGACGTTTTATATAATATATATATTTTTTTATATAATCTCTGCTGCTGCTGCAGGTGATTTGTGTTTTTTTTTATTCTATAAATATCCCACAGAGAAGTTTATGCATTCAGGATATTTATTAGTCCTTAAACATCATAACGTGGCCGTGTGGCAGCTTCTATATGCTGAAGAGTAAGGGGCCAAAGATGGAGCCCTGGGGGACACCACTTACCAAAAATTTGAGTTATTCTAATAAAAAGTCCATGTTTTTTTTCTTCTTATTGAGAAAAAATGAAAAGGTTGAGACAGTTTTAGGCCGTTTGTTTGCTGAACATATTTGACTCAGAATAATCTCTTAACCCTGCACAGGTTTTTGTTGGAGGCGTCTGGCATATTTTAGCTGCCAGTCTGACGGCTGTCACTGACGCGAGTTGGAGATAAAATCTGCTGATGGCCATGTGACTTCTCCGTCTTTATCTGTTTACCTGTTTCTTTGTTCTCTCCCATTGGCCGGTTTTTGAGCCGACAAGTGTTTTGTTATCTAAGATCTTTCAAAGCGATGGTGAAAATAAGCAGCAGGAGTTTGTCTGATTATTGTTGAGCACATTTTGAGTCTTTACTTCTTATTGATAGTTGTGTTAAAACTTGACTGAACCTGTTTTAGAATATGAACCAGTGGCAGCATGTTTATGTAAAAAGTAAGGGGCCAAGGACGGCGCCCTGGGGAATACCAGAGGAAAGAAATGCAATGAAAAACTTTTATTTTTTATTGGCGATAAGGACACATCAAAATATAGTCGTATTATTATTTCCAGGCGGCCTTAAAATTTAATTAAATTACAGATTTTGCTGGTTAAACATTAAAATTTACATTAAAAAAAAGCAAAATCATCCTTTCATTTCTACAGTTGATTAAATGGTTATTTCTTTGTGATTTGAATGTCCTGGTGGAAAAAGTAGAGATAATTTACCGTAATGTCTCGTAGATGGTCGCCATATTTTTTTACGCTGAGATTCTGGCAACTACAGCTGCCATGCTACATGCTACATGCTACATGCTACATGCTTTTATTTGCTCACTACATTCCCTCTGTAGAAATGCTTACATTTATCGTATTTCAAACATCAAATAACAGTTGCTCTACTCTTCCCATCGCTTTTTCTTCGTATCATCTTTAATCTAATTTCGATGAAGGCCGTGATTTTTTTTTTTCATTCGGACGTTAAGCGGTGCAAAAGTCTAGGAACTCATTTCCAGCCTTCCATATTTTGGCATCACTGCCGCGTTTCCATGAATGTTTTTCTCCTGCAAAGCACGGGCGCCCAAGCATATACTGACTCATACTTGACCCCCGACCGGTATTTAATGCAACAGTTCTTATGACGGCACGCATCACTTCAGTCAGTCGGCGCGGCAGTCCTCCCCTAGACGGCGCGGCAGTCATCCTCTTACGCAATAGCTGTTATGTTTCAAGCGAAACCAAGAAAGCGAGAGAGACAGTATAGAGTAAAGAATACTTGAAATACCAGCGCGAGCGCGTTGCTGCATCTAAGCATTCCTTCAGAAGCGCTGGATCTCATGGCTCAGCGAATCGGGGAACGGCGCAGACGTGAGATAGAACAGAGCAGTCGCCGAGTGCAGAGGTTCCTCTTTTTCTGTTCCACACTAACATTCAACCCGGATCGAATTGCGCTCGACAAACATCAAATGTGTGAATCTGCTCCGAGCGCCAGGCCAAACAAATGTGCAATAAAATCATGCAAATCACTTTTAGTGACTCAGAGTGTCGTTCTTCCGGGCAGGGGCTGACCCAGATACATTTCCATTGGGGGGGGGACAAGAGAGTGGCATGGAAACTTGAAGGGAGGCATTGTATATGTTTATTATATGTTAATATATATGGATAGAGGCTCTTTTGAATTTCCAAACAGTGGCAGATGATCCAAAACCGGGGTGGCTATGCATCTTCTAAGGGTGGCCACCTCGCAGGATCCGCCCCTGCTTCAAGGCAAATCCTACGCCATTAAATCCGTTAAAGATGGTTTCCCTCATACTTGTGTGTTTCTTTATAACACTTTAGAATTTATATCCAAATAAACAAGCTGGTATATGAGTTATTCTGGAATAAAATCGCTTCCAGGGCCGTACTTTTTTTTTTAATTCTGGGAAAGGGCTACAGATATGTCCAAAATCCAACTTATTAAACATTCATTGATATACAAAATAAACAAAATTGGAAAAACTGAATCATTTAAAAAAAAAAAAAAACTCCAATCAGTTATTTTCCTAAGATGATCCAATAAAACGGACTTCTGTGTGGTTTTAATACTTGAGATTTCAGGTTGGTTTACCTGGAAACATTCTTGCTTTATTTATAAGAACAAGAATGATTTACTGCTGCAGCTGTTTGGCTCTCCACCGATTCATTGTGAGGAATAAAGTACAGGAACAACTGCAGTACAAAAGAAAGTCATTGGAATTTTGGTATGTTCCTTTACTCCCTTCCAAAAGTGATCAGCTTCTAAATAGATTTTGATTTTATTTTGATTTGCTGTTACTATAATTAGACAACAACTATTTTACCATCTGGATGCTTTTGCTGTGAAATAGCACAAGTACGAAAGAGTGGATTTATGTGCATGCATTGTTTCCTACTAGAACGTAACGACTAAAGTAATAAGTATAAAAATATTATTATCATCCTGCAATTCATCTTCAAAAAGGTAGAAACATGTTAATTAAGTAACTCTCATTGTTTACGACAGCAGATGATATGTAATAACCGATCTGTCTGTAGCCTTTCTGTGGGCGATGACAGCTTAGCCCTAGTTTTATCTTCTTTTTGACGCTTGTACTGCTGGTTCATCCATGCAGGGTTGATCTCCAGGTTATTTGGTAATGCACACTTCCCCAACGAGGCAACTTATGCTTGACATGAAATATTAAAGGCATGAAGGGGAACACGGAGGAGAAGACGTGAGGAAGCAGATGTAGGATGAAGGAGAGATGAGATCATCACCCTCTTCTTATAATATCACCCTCACCCTGAGGCGGATCTGCTATCTATGCGAGACGTGTCCCGCTTACCCTCATCTGACCCTCTGGATGTGTGTGTGTGCGTGTGTGTGTGTGTGTGTGTGTGTGTTCTGTACACTGGAATCAGCATACCGAGGCGACCCAGTCACTATGTAGTTTCTTCGATCCACAGACCTGTGCAGGCTGCTCATTGGTTGGAGGGGTGTGCTCCCTCAGCCAATGACATTGGAGCAACATTTTGTGGCTATTTAGGTGTGTGTAGGGAGAGAGAGAGAGAGAGAGTGAGAGAGAGAGAGAGAGAGGAACATCAATAAACAAACCTGTGAGAAAAGAGAAAAGATGCGGCATAAACAAACATTAGAGGAACTCAATCCTTCTCCTGAGACACCAGCAGTGACGGGCCCACAGAACTCATCCTCATCCTCCCTGACTCCCTACGCCTCTCCCCTCACCCAACGCCTCTAAAGGAGGCTCCTTTAAGGCTCCTTTAAGCACCCAACGCCTCTAAAAAAGGAGGCGTTGGGTGCTTAAAGGAGCACACAGAAGGCCTTCAGGAGTCCAAAGGCGGGGGTCAAACAACCAGAACTCCAGTCCGTTGGTTCCCTCCGGGTTACAGCGAGGTGGAAAGCTCTTCTAAGACCCCCTTTTCCACCAAAAATAACCTGGTGCCAGTTCGGTTCTGGTGCAAGTGCCAGTGCTTAGTTTGTTGAACTCGAGCACCTCCTAAGAACCTGTCCCATTGGTAAGGAGCCATGTCAGAACCACGCCATTACGTCACCGTATAACGTAATAGGTTCTTGGATCTAGACCAGCAAAGAGTTGGTGCTTGTCTGGCACCAGTTATGAGAGCCAGGAGCTGGTGCTTAGGCTGACAAAAAGCAAAGAACCGGTGCTAAGCATAGACCCACATTTTACTCACATAGTGTGAGGAACAACTGGATTCATTTTGGGAACGGTGGGTCGTATATTCCGACACTAGGGGGGGCTTTTTTCTGTTTTAATGCCCCAATTTTGCTGCAATTCTGTCCAAATTTGGTGCCATCTTGAATATATAACCTGTTATATAACCTGTTATATATATATATATATATATATATATATATATATATATATATATATATATATATATTTAGCTTCCAGGCCGTCATTTTTCAACTGTTGGTCCGATTTTGACTCTAATACTTCATATTTTACCCACTAGGGGGGGCCTTCTTTAGGAAAAACACTGTTTTCGGATATAACTCCCATTTGATTTCAAACAGGGGGATTGATACAACGCAGGGGACTGGGGACTTTTGGTGATATAAGACACTCGCAGCATAGTCTTTCTTATATGTGTGTGTCAGTTTTCCCACATATTTGCTAATTCATGAACGACCCGCCGTAAATAGCAGCGGGTCGGGAGTTAGAGACTTGCCTTCTGTCACTTCCTGTCAGCAGAAACGACTCATTAAAGATGAAGGGATGCGGCCACCATCCTTCCTCCTCCTCCTCCTCCTCCTCCTCCTCCTTCTGCTTGTCTTTATAATCTGGTGTTTTCCAAAACTGTTTAATGCAAAACATCGAATTCACTCTTTTGAATATCGAGACGATGTAAGAGCCTTTCCTTCATATTGGATTCCTTCACCCCCCCCCCCCTCTCTCTCTCTCTCTCGCCCCTCGCCGAAACCCAAAAACACACATTCATGAATGATGAAGGTGTTTACAGTATAAATGTGGGGAATATGGCGGCGTGTCTGTGATCTGAAGTTGAACAAGCAATGTTTTGTTTTTTTGTGTTTTGTTTTTTTTGTCGAAGTGGAGCGAGAGAGGACAGAATTTAAGCTCAAATTAAAAAAAAAAAAACTCCCGGCAGGTAAGATAAGAGACGCGATGAAGACGAAGGAAGCCTGAGAGAGATGAAAGAGAATCAGGAAGTGGAGAAAGATGAAATGTTTTCACGCCGGGGGGCTGCTGCTCGGCTCGATCCGTCTTTTTCTGCTGCATCTTCCCCAGACGATACCAAATGTTTGTCTTCCCGCCGTATTCGGCATGTTTTTCTTCGACATTAAGAAGTTTGCGCGAAAAAACAGTGGATATCGTTCCCTGACTTTCACTCTTCACGTCGTTCATTCTTCGTCGTTGCTGCATGAATTGGTCGTGCGACGACAGCGACGAGGCAGGCGAATGCTTTTGAATCCACGGGATGCGGCCCATTAGCGACGGCGAATCGGCGCGGCCCACTCCTCCTGCGGCGTTGGCGTCCGACGTTGCAGCTCTCAGCAGTAACTTTGAGCCTGAGAGGAATTTAAAGGACAGGAAATACCGAGAAAAAGGAAAAACCTCTCAGAGCCATTTATCCAACAGGGAGCTCCGCTGATAACGTATCTGTCAGCATCCGGGTCACCGGGCCTCCGGATTCTGCACAATGCGCTTAACAGGAGGACGCTCGCGCTGAAGGCTTTGATAAGACCACGGCGTGCCGAGGGAAAGGAGATGGAGAGGAACTTCTCGCACCACCACCTCGCATGTTAGGTGTTTTTTTTTCACACTGTTATTTCCCTTTATGTAACAATTTTTTACTTAACCTGTTTATTGAACAGAATTTTCTGTATCCCTCAGTGACAGTGAATCAGAACTATGTTGAATTGGTACCAGAGGCCTTTACTGTCGTCCCTGACATCCCAGAAAAGTCCCCCAATCCCCTGCCGTGTATAAGAAATCCCCCTGATTGAACTCCTCATATTAAAGCTGAAGTTATGCAAACAGTATTTTTTCTATAAAAGTGAGTAAAATATGAGTTATTAGAGGGAAATATAATATAAACAAAATAGATCTCTGTAAGTTCAATGATTTGCACCAAATGTGAGCTAATCCTGACTTTAATCTCAGAATTCCAAGTATAAAATCCAAATTATGAGTTTTAAAGTCAGAGTTATGAGATTAAACTCAAATTCTCAGTTTAGTCAGTTTAAAGTCAGAATTCTGATTTTAAACTCAGAATTCTTGCTTTAAACTCAAAATTCTGGCTTCAAATTCCGAATTCAAACTTTATTCGCGGAAATGGGCTACATGACGTTTTGGGGTTTTTTGGCGGAAAATCTGAGTTTAACCTCAGAATTCTGACATTAAATTTAGGATTCTGAATTTAAGGTCAAAATTTGTTCAAATTTTGTCCAATTGATTCAACTTAAGCAGATCTATCTTGTTTATATGACATTTTCCTCTAATTGCTCTTCCACAAAAAATATCTTGTGGCCCAATACTGAGAATAAAGTTGGAGTTCTGAATGTAAAGCCAGAATTTTGAGGTTAAAGCTAATATTTTGAGTTTAAAGCCAGAATTCTATAAATTTAGAATTCCGACTTTCAGAATTCTGTCTTTGATCTCAGAATTCCATAGAGAATTATCCTGCAGCACAAATATGAGATTTAATGTCTTGATTCTGAGTTTAAAGTCAGAATTCTGAAAACAAAGTCTGGATTCTGAGTTTAAAGACAGAACGATAAAGTGCATGACGATAAAGTTAGAATTGCGAATACATGTGGCTCTAATCCTCTTCTGTATGTAAGTAAAGATGGGAAAAAATGAAAAAGAATTTAATATGGCTCGAGGAATAAATAAATGTTTAAAACATCTGTAAATGTACCTGCTTTGGCATTTTTTACTTTGATTGCAAACATTTTGTTTGTTATTCTTTGAAAGGGTGTGTGTGTGTGTGTATGTGTGTGTGTGTGTATGTGTGTGTGTGTGTGTGTGTGTGTGTGTGTGTGTGTGTGTGTGTGCGTGTGTGTGAGTGTGTGTGTGTTAAAAAAAGACAGACCAGACCACCTCCCAAGGGTAGACTGACTGGGGCTCATATCCAATGCTCTTTATGAGAGAGATTCCTCTCCTTCTCTCTCGCTCTCTCTGTCTCTGTCTCCCTTCATCTCCTTCTCTCTCTCTCTGTCTCTCCTCCCTTCATCTCCTTCACTCTCTCTCTCTCTCTGTCTCTCCTCCCTTCATCTCCTTCTCTCTCTCCCTCTCTCTCTCCTACCTTCATCTCCTTCTCTCCCTCTTTCTCTCTCTCTCTGTCTCTCCTCCCTTCATCTCCTTCTCTCTCTCTCCCTCTCTCTGTCTCCTCCCTTCATCTCCTTCTCTCTCTCCCTCTCTCTCTCCTCCCTTCATCGCCTTCTCTCTCTCTTTCTCTCTCTCTCTCTGTCTCTCTCCTTCCTTCATCTCCTTCTTTTCCCTCCCTCTCTCTCTCCCTCTCTCTCTCTCTCTCTCTCTCCTCCCTTCATCTCCCTCCCTCTCTCTCTCCCTTTCTCTTTCCTCCCTTCATCTCCTTCTCTCTCTCCTCTTTCATAATCATCTTTTCTCTCCCTCTCTCTCTCTCTCTCCTCTCTCCTCTCTCTCTCTCTCCCTCTCCCTCTCTCTCCTCCCTTCATCTCCTTCTCTCTCTCCTCTTTCATAATCATCTTTTCTCCCCCTCTCTCTCCTCTCTCTCTCTCTCTCTCTCTCTCCCTCTCTCTCTCCTCCCTTCATCTCCTTCTCTCTCTCCTCTTTCATAATCATCTTTTCTCTCCCTCTCTCTCTCTCTCTCTCCCTCTCTCTCTCTCTCTCTCCTCCCTTCATCTCCTTCTCTCTCTCCTCTTTCATAATCATCTTTTCTCCTCTCTCTCTCACATCCTCTAACCCCTCTAACTCCCTCGCTGCTCTGTGTTTCATTCTTCCGGGTCTCCATATCTTTCATAATCTATCAGGATTTCACTTTGAGCTGCTCCTCAGAATCCCTCTCCACACTTGTCCACCGTGTTCCAGATAAAAAGCCCAGATCTCGCCTCCTGGCCAAAAACAGGCGCCTCGAATCAGGATTAACTTTCACATTCAATAAAATGACTGCAGGACGTTTTGGAGTTAAATCCTGCAGATGTTGGATGAGTCCAGGACGAATTTATAACACGACCGGATTAATGGGCCAACGATGCTTTCGTTTCCCCGTTCATCAACGACGGAAGCTTCTATCATATAAACATATTTCTTATTTTATTATTATTTATTTATGATAAAATAAAATATTGATCTCTTTTACTTTAAAAAAATTTAATTAAATTATTTTTATTCTATTTACATTTTACCATCCATATTTTGTGTGACCTTCATCTTAATGTTATTAATTTACTATCCTTATTATTCTTGTTTTTTTATCTTAGCTCCACCCCTTTTTTTTCGCTCCAAATTCATCGTAGTATTTTTTAAAAAAAAAATTAATTTCATTTCCAGCTTCTCATGTGACTTTTTTCTCTCTCTGCCCGTCAATCGCAGTAACATACAGATAATAGAGATAATACAGAGATGATACATCTCGAATAACAGTTGATTTGTTTTTAAACGCCTCGCATGAATAAAGGTTTGATCGATTCTGACATCAAAGAAAGCGTCGACTGCTTTTACAAATTCCAACAACTGGCACGAAAGGAATGTTCCTCATCTTCCTATCAGCATTTCTCATCTTCTCTCCCGCTGTTCTCGACCCCTCACAGAGTTACTGTGTGTGTGTGTGTGTGTGTGAGTGTGTGTGTGGGGGGGTGTGTGTGTGTCGTTTCTTGTCATTGGTGTGGCGCCAGATAGGAAGCAGCTGACCGCTGTGCAGGAAGTGTCCAAGAAAGGACAGACGAAACCTCAGGCAAACAGAGATGAGTGTGAACATGTGGACCATTGTTTTCACTGGTGCCATGTGGAATGGAGCGAAGGTCGAAAACCCCCTCGCTCTTTGTGCCTCCATTGACCAGACCTACGCTCTCGCCCCCGACAGCAAGGCTACGTCCCCGAAAAAAAGTCCCCACCTCCCTCGGTTGTACAATCAGTCGCCCCTGAAAGACATTAAAATGTGAGTTACATCCAAAAACAGTTTCTTTTTTCGTAAAGAATTCAAATATAAGCTTCACTTGCTGCTTTATGTATTAAACCCACCGACTAACCATAGCAACCAGCTAATGGACCCGCCTCTGAAGTGATGTCATAACCGATCGCTGTACGTATGGTTATAGACACAGATGAATATAAACACCGGGTCCAAACATTCATTAATAATGAATGTTTGTAATAATTGTAATAATTATACATACAAGGAAAATATAATATAAAGAAGAAAGTTTGTTAATTTGCACCAAATTTGAACAAATTCCGACTTTTATCTCTGAATTCTAAGTTTAAAGTCAGAATTATGATTATAAACTCACATTCTTCAGTTTATAATGATTAAACCGTGTATATATTTACAAACACACACTGAAAATTCAAACAGCAGACGCACTTTTGTGACAAATGAATCATAAACTTCTGTTTGATATTGATTCCATATCCCCACATCTAAGATGACCTCATAGGGTATTTAGTGAGTTTAACCCGTGTAAGTGTTGATTTTCATATCATAGATCAGGAAAAAGAAAAACACAATGGAGAAATGATTGACGTTCTGTGAGCAGAAGAGAGACAGAAGACCGAAACAATGTGCGTCTGTAAATAGAGACACGGTGCGTCTGTTCGCTCACAACGGCTCCGGCACACTTCCTTATCCGAGCCCCCATCGCTCGCATCGCCCCTCTGAAGTCCAAGCTTCCCATTGTTCCTGGAAAAAGTGGAATTCTACATCTGGTTTCATTGGAATTGTCAAGGAGGGGTACCTGGGGCAAAGTGAAGGTTCGATGCAGACCGTACATGGAAGCAGAAACAATGGGAGGTTTTTAGTCATGGAGTCATCGGGAGGTTTGGTAATGGTTTTGAAATATGCACTACATGGTTTTTTTTTTGATAAAACAAAACCAAAACATCACAAAGAAGCTTTTCTATGATGTTCTATTCTTTTGAGCAAAAGTTGAATAATTCAAAAGTGAACTTTTGCTTTAAAATCTTTGTGAAAAGCTTTGATGATCCGATTATGCGCGGATAATTAGCGATAGCTGCACTGCAAAAGTTAACCCTCGCATAGTTCAAGTTTAAGTACGTGCATCTATCTGATTTTCTTTAATTTAAATGATCATATTTAGAAAAATGTATGCATTCAGATTTCATAGAATCAACAACAATCTGGTCGTTATGAAAAGAATCCAGTTGAAAAAAGTCTCATTTTCAGGAAATGACATTATTTAAAAGGAGAAATGCATTTTTTAAACACACAGGATTTATTAGAAACTATTACACAGACATCAGTTTTACTTTTGTGTTTATTTTAAAATGATGTAATACGAATGCGTAGAAATTTTACACGTGATTAAAGGAATTTTTTTGGAAGTATTCACTTCCTCTTGAAATAAGGACTTCGAAAATCAAAAAACTATAAAAACATCAAGTGTGAAAGAAAAAAGGAAAAATTCCAACATGAAAGAAGTTCGCTCAAATTTCCACTCAGAACTTTTTTTTTATACAAACCGATGAGCCATAACATCATAACCACTTAAGGGGAATTCACAATAACTTGATTATATTATATTATATTATATTAGTAGGGAACCTGTCAGTGGGCGGTGTATGTTAAATTTCAATTTTAAATTTTATTTAAAATAAATCAAAAATCACATAAAAAAATATTTCTTATATCTGATTTAGAGATTTTGTTTTTGGGGGTAGCGTTCCTCAAAAGCAAAAAGCATAAAAGAATATAAAAGATGAAATAAAAACAAGAAACAGGAAAAACAAAAATCCCAGAAGATCAAAAAACAAAGCAAAGTAAAAAAAAAAGATTCCATTTTTCCCAGAATGAAGAAAATTGTTCCAGTTTATGATTGATGGATGATGTCATATTTCCATTCATTCGTAAATTTAAACTTTTGGTGAAATCCAACAGAAAATTTTGGTTGAAATTAAACAGAAACAACCATTTTTTTTTCATGAAAACAGTGTTTTTCCGGACATAACTCAAAAACTGTTTCACGGAACATTTTTCAACTTCATGCCCACATAGACCTTAGTGCGAGGAAGAAGAGGATTGATTTTGAGAGAGATCGGTTGTTTATTTCTGACACTAGATGGAGGTTTATGGCCAAAATCTTTTGGACCATTAGTTCTCCAGCATTGGTCCGTATTTATCCAAATTTGGCGTCTATGAATGAACTAAAGGAGATCTATTTATCCATTTAACTTTTATAGTTCATATTTTACTCACTAGGGGGAGTTTTTATCGAACTGAAAACACTATTTAGAGACATTACATCCTAACCATCGGTCCAATTTTGTCCAAACGTGGTGAAGATGAATCGCCTCGAGGAGATCTATCTTGTGTTTATCATATTTTACCTGTGTGTGTGTGTGTGTGTTTGTGTGTGTGTGTGTGTGTGTGTGTGTGTGTGTGTGTGTGTGTAGGTCTATCTCTTAATTCCTGCTTTTGTGTGTTGTGGGAAGAAATAGATCAGTATCAAGTCAAAGCTGGAAAGATATGATAAAATGCCCTTCAATCCAACTCCTCAGAGACACATGACTCGTGTGTGTGTGTGTGTGTGTCTGTGTGTGTGTGTCTGTGTGTGAGGACAGGTAATATATCCTTTCGCTTGTGCCTGTCAATCATCCACACAAGAATGTTTCACTAAAAAGGTCACAGAGAGAGAGATCACAGCATATTTTCACAATAATAATTTGCTGTTTCCAAACAGTCACAGAAAGAAAAACGAACGTTTGCATCAAAGTTTTTTCTTTTAATGTATTTGTTTCTGAATAACAGAAATATATGGTCACATATCGACGAACGGTTTATGATGCTGCATCGTCACATCAGAGGTCAGTTTGGAAGATGATTGATGAACCCCCGATCAACATTCCTGGTTTGCATAAGCCTGAGTTAGAATGGAATGTTCCTTTAGCTTAACCCACTCAACCAGCCCGGCTCATGCTGTGGATCAGGTGAACCACTTTCTCAGGTACGTTCCGCCTGCTGAGCATGACTGGAGGCAGGACAGCAGCTTAATGTATAACTTGAGAGAGATATGTAGACGGTATGTAGCTGTCTGTCTCAGGGGGCGGAGTCACAAGGTCAAACGATGTAAGACAGGGACTGGAGCGCCGAGCGTTGGAATCAGACCGTTTGTTACAAAAGCTATTTAGTTTTAGCGTTAGCGTCATTATTACGTTGTTGTTGTTTTTTTTGTTTTCACGACGTTGATTAAGGTTTTATTCTGAGTAACACGACCCCAGAACTTAAATGAGGCTAGCATGGTTAATCAAAATATAATGAAATGTTTTATTCACTAAATGACACTTTTAAAAAAGCGCATCAGGGCGCGCGTCGGTTTTAAGTGTCCTTCTCAAAACGCTTCCGTTCTGTTGTGGCTTTTGTTGATCGTTTTTGTCAATGTGTTTGTAGTTTTTCGCAGCGCGCCGTTATCTGCTTCCAAGCTATTTGCACATGTTTTCTGAAGTGCGTTTGACCCTCTGGGCCACCGTAGTATTCAAAAAGAACATTATCTAAATAACACAGATTCCAAACTAGTGGTTAGGAACGCACGGCGCCATGAAAACTCTCCCTTCCTGTTGGTATTTTTGGACTTTTTGTTTGAAATGTATTTTATCAGAGGTGATAAATGTCGGCTCAGTCTTTACTCAAACTCATTCTCTAGTTAAGTGAAGAAGTGTTGCTCCATCTGCTCATCTGCACAAGTAAATCTGAGAAAGTATGGAATGTACTCAGAGTATTAGTAAAGAGAGAACATTTCCGCCGACTGTAAACTCAACTCACCCTCATGTAATATGGATACATATATATATGTCAATCTGAGGGACGAGGAACTCGATTTCAACTCATATTACTGACATTTACGGGAAAAAGAAAAAGATCATGGAGAACACAAGAAGACAAAAACAAAGTGGATAACTGAAACTCGCCCGATGTCAGCTTGGATAGGCTCCACCCCCCTTCGTCCCCAAACAGTATTGATGTTTGCAATGATAAAAAATGTATTAAAAATACGCTTATGTAACAAACCTGTAAGAAATGTAAGGAGTAGATCGCTCAGATATTTGAAATGTATTTGAATCTATTGGGAGCAAAAGAAAATAATCTTAAATAATAAGAGACAGTTTAACAAAAAAAAAACAATCTATTTATCACAACAGATCAGAGGTAATAATTAGTCTGTCATTAGAATGTTTGGCGTTTAAAATCCTCAGGCAGCACGTTACATCCCCCCCATGGAGTCTGACACTGGTGGTGGCGGCTGATGACTCTGCAGAGACTGACGAACGATGAAGTTGGTGAGACTGGGCGGTAATGAGAGTTTGAGTAACAGCAACAACGACTTCATATTTATGACGACAAAGGAAAGACGACGGGCTAATAATGGGGTGAACAGCGTGCGATCGGGTAGACGTGATCAGCTGAGAAGAAAAGCTGATGAGAACAGCTGATCGCCCTGTAGTACCTGCAAAGACTAAGTCAGCAGGAGATAAGCCTGTGTGAAAGGTTTTAATGGAAGAAGAAAAAAAAGTTGTGACTCTGACTGAACGTTTGCCAGAGCTCCATGTGTGTGTGTGTGTGTGTGTGTGTGTGTGATGTCTGAGACCAAATGTGGGTCAAATAAACACCGAGGCCCACTTTAACATTCACTCTCTTGCAAAATCAAATGTTATATTGCTGATATTCCCCCTGATCTGTGATGTGATAGATTAGGTCTCACAGGTCTGTCCTTCCTGTCCCTTTGATCTTTAGGTGACTTTATGAAGACATGAAAAGCTGACGAAACAACTTCACGTTACTCCACTGCTACGCCGCAAACTTTAGTTGGCCCTACGAGGCTAACAATACTCCGATGCTGACCCAAGAAACAACAGAAAGGCAGCTGTAAAAATAAACGAATAAACAACCAAACAACAAATTAACCACATTTTACCAAACTAAAAAATAAACAACAGCAATGTCCTCAAATTTAAAGTGAAATTAACAGTATTTTTAGTAAAAAAAAGAGGAAGAAAAGCTCCATGAAGTGAGTAAAATATGAAGCATTAGATCAATATATGATACCAACAAAATGGATCTCCTCCAGTCGATTCATAAACACCAAACCTAAAGTAAATCGGATCTAAGGCGGAGAAATGATGGCTGTCCAAAAACGTTTGGAGATAAAACTCACCGTAATGTCAGAAATAAACAACCAACCTTTCCCAAAATCCCTCCAATACTTCCTCACATTAAGGTCTATGGGGGGAATAAAGTTTGAAAATTATATATGGAATTGTTTTTGAGGTAAATTTGGACTAAATTGGAAAAAAGTTTGAGAAATTATGGCCGAAAAATTTTGGAGGTAAAGCTCATCCTGATGTTCAAAATATATAACCTAACTTTCCCCAAATCATTCCAGTTCTTCCTCTCACATTGGTTAAAAAATTTGAAGATGATCCATGAACTTGTTTTTGAGTTATAGCATTTATACGAAAGATCGTGCAAAGACAATTCCATAACATCCCCGACTGTTCCGGGATATAAATATACTAAATTAACAACAGGTTAAAAAAGGAAGGACAGGAATCACATACAGCAGAAACAACACTCCATGACTTTTCACATACTCTACATTCATACATACGTCATACCAATTTTTATTTTACGAGAGCAGTCATAGTTTCACGAGAATAAAGTCGTAATTTTACGAGGAAAAAGTTGTAATTTTCCGAGAAAAAAGGTTTTAATATTACAATTATAGGGTCATAATTTAGCAAGAAAATAAAGTTGTTATTTTACAAGAATAAGTCTTAACTTTTGAGAACAAGTTGTAATTTTACGAGAACAGTCATAGTTTTAGAGAATAAAGTCGTCATTTTACGAGGAAAAACTCCTAATTTTCAAAGAAAATTATTGTAATATTACAATTATAAAGTTGAGATTTTTGAATGAACTGAAGTTGTTTATTTTATATTTGTAATTTTTTAGAACAAAGTCATAATTTTAAGAGAGCAGAAGCCGTACTTTTAGGTGAACAAATTCGTAATTTTAGGTGAACAAAGTCGCAATTATACGAGAAATAATTAATATTTAAGAGTGGTGTGAGGGAAGTTTTGCAATCTGGGCATTTGTCATCTACTGTCTTAGCTGTTGTGCTATACCACACGCACACACACACACGCACACACACATGCACACACACACACACACACACACACACACAAAAGTTCAATATTTATTGATTTTTTCTTGTCAAATTTTGACTTTTTTTCTCTTAATATTTCGACTTTAATCTCTTAATTTAATTATTTTTATTCATTTTGTCATTGTGGCCCTAGTACCCCATCACAAAAAAAACTCTATATTGTAGCAGTATCAAGAGCAAGAAAGACCCTTTGGATTCAGGGTCAGACTTTGGACTTTGACCAGGATTTGAGTCATGTGTTCAACCAAATGTTTCAGCCGCCCTGGTTTTATTTACTTTGGACGCAGCCAGACTGTATGTCCTTAATTTAACTCAAAGACTCAATCTGTCACAGAATCTCGAGTAGTTCTGCCCCGGACACCAGGGCAGAACTCGATAAATCTTAATGCAGACCTGAACAAGCAAGAACTGCTCAGAATTCATCTCCACTGGAGAATTTTATTGAGACAAAACCAGAAAAAGTTAGAAAAAACAGAAAAAGTCACTTTTGCATTTGGCTCCTGTGTAAAGAAATTCGGTTTGGAAAGTTTTTCAGAATTGTTCAAATGAATAAACCAATAAAAAAAATGGGTTATACAAATTACAGAAAAAAAAAATTGAATAGCCAAAGACTCTTATATATTTAATATTTGTTTGCTATTTGGAGACACTTTCGTGTAGAAAATATTACAGAAACAGTTTTGGAGTTAAACTCCAGAAACAAAACATGATGGAAGGAAAAAACCTTTTATATACGCCGCTTCACTTTTCTCGTGGTAACGTATATTTTTAAAAATATTTTTGGCACAAAAAACTTCAATAATTATGCAAAAAATGGAAGGGTGGGTGTCTAGGACATCATTTGATATCAGCTGTTCTCATCAGCCAGTCACAACTCTCAAATCTTGGTGACACACCTTCATCATCATCATCATCATCATCAGTCTTTTAAATCTAATTTTTCTCCCGTCTCCTAGTTTTTCTCATGCTAGTGGGCCAAGTCCTCACAGATCCATAATACTCATCAGTCACCAATCTCAACAGAGTCATCAGCCAGCACCACCACCATTCTCTGGACTCAAAGGGGGAATTTAGCTGCTTCTGCTCAAAGCAGATAACATTTCATCACAATCGACATGAAGAGTCTGAGCGCCAAAGACTTTCTGACAGCTTATACATCACATATCATCTGTTGAAATGAATATTTCTTAAGAAGAGGATCATATTCTGAAGTTCAAAGTCACTGATGCGGCTGACGATCCGGGAGTGAGGATGTGTAACCATAATCGGGAGATAAGTTAGCTTGGAGTTGAAAGTGATTTGACTCGGCTTTCTCTAGGTTCAAATGTAAGTTGTCAAGATAAACTGAATCAACATGGGGAGAGTAGGATGCTTAGCCAACAGCTCACTGAAAACTCTGGACCAGGACAACTTGAGATGGTAAACGGTAAATGGACTGTACTTACACAACGCTTTTTTCAGGTCTGCTCAACCAATCAAAGCGCTTTACATTGTGAGTCAGCATTCCCCCATTCAACCATTCACACACGCATTCATACAGTGATGATAGACGCTGCCATGCCAGGTCTCACATGCTCATCAGGAGTGGAAACCATTCACAGCATGATTCACGCACCAATGGAACAGCAATTGGGATTCAGTATCTTGCTCGAGGACACTTCGTCATGTGGATCACATGTGGTCAGGGATTTAAAAAATAAATAAATAAATAAATTAATAATACTGTGGTCATAACTCAATCAGGTGGATTGCTTTATAGTTCAGATGAGTAACCTACAGTTTGTACACACGGTAATCCTTTATAACAAGATGAAATCATGGTTTCATTGGGTCTTTTTTGTTGTTGTTGTTGCTTTTTGATAATAAATGTGAAAAATATAAAACACAAAATAGATTTTTCAATGCATTTTTATATCTGGTCAAGTCTGATGTCATCTTAAGTTGCGACTGGGGTCTTTTGACTCGACGCCAAGCCTTTACAGGAACTCAAACACTCATTAGAAAAGTGTCACAGCAAATGAAACATTATGTAAAATAAATCCTGAGCCGGGGAGTTTGGCTGGCTGCATGTTGCAGTCACTGCTTCTGTTTTAGCTGACTGAGCACAGTGATGAGAGTCGGCCACTGAGCCATGGTAATTGGTTCTCGCCCGATCTCTCCCTCTGCCTCCTTAGCTAAGCACTGCAGTGTTGTCAGTCCCACTGGGACTACTTTCATGGCTGCACTCCCTCCCACCCACACCGGCACAGTACTCTACCCCGCCGAAGACAAAAATCCCTTCTCACGCAGAGAGACCACAGTCACTGGCACGTGAGGGTGTGTGTTTGCGTCCCAGTAGATTTTTCCTAGCCATCCTCTTTTAACTCCCACACATCACGCACACACACACACACACACACATTGGTAACCGACTATGGGCATATAACTGTGTGTGTGTGCTGCTCATTAGACGATGATAGATTCTCTAAGCTCAACTTAAGGCCCTTTGGAAAGCCTGGAGGTAATAAACACCTTGATAATGAATGAGGAATTATGACCCAAACACACAAACACACACACACAGACACACCCACACACACACACACACACACACACACTGCCAGTCTATTTATTAGTCAAAAGTGAGCGTCACTAGTAAATGATGTTATTTTTCTGTACTTGCCAAATGTCTACATTTACTGACTTATTCATCCTGACACACACAAACAAACACACACACACACACACACACACACACACACACACTCACACACACAGATTTTTCACGTCAACTTCTCTCTTTCACTTTGCATGAATGCTAACAATCTCCCCTGCAAACACGTACAAACCGAAGGAACACGCACACACACACACAAACAGTCGCAAATATGCAAATAAAAATTTCCATCCAGCAAATCGTATCAAAAGGAATCGACAGCTTTTGCCAACACGTGTGCAGGAAAGGGTTACTATTTTCAGGCTGGGAGAGAACTTGCGAACGGTGGTGGTGTATGAGAGAAGCACTTTTCCCTGTAGATGCTCTTTGCTGCAGCCTGTGGAAGCAGAGCGAAGGGGGTATGGTTAATTTATGAAAGTGCCTGGGAGTCAAAAGCAGCTCCTCTAACTCGGAAGACAACAACAGAAGACGGTCAGCAGGTTCAAGAAAGCACTTTTGCAGAACACAGAGATGCATGCAAGGTGCGGGGAATTCGGCGCCGCATTCCAAATGATGAGCTCATTTCTGCTCAGCCTGTACATGCCCATAAAAAACTCACCTTTGCCTTGATTGACACCCATGATCCCGCCTTTCAAAGGTGAGAAGAGAGGAAGAGAGCAGCAGAAATCAGTCGTGTTGTATACATTGGAGACAGGTCATAGGTCAAAGACAAGACTTGGGAGCAAATGGCAGACAGTCCCTTCATTTGTAACACAGATTTATTATTTTCTTGCAAATAACACTTATTATTTGTGAATTCTGCTAACCTGACTATACTTTACTTCAGAACTGTGTAGGATAAACAGATGCAGGATCAGTTACCCTTGGCGCTCTGTGTCTGCATTGAAAAAATATACGCCGTTTTAAAATTTGGATTCAAAATCTTTTCAGAGAAATGTGTTTTGACTGTTTGTGCCATCTCTAGTAAGAACTGGTTTCATAAGAGTGTCAAGTCCAGTCAAGTCGAGTTAGGTTTGTTTTCTTTCACTCTCCAGCCTCAAAAAAGTACAAGCAGAGGTTTTTGTAACTAGGTCTTGTTCAGTATATGATCATAACATGCCCAGAGGACCTTATTAGCAGTCTGAAATAGCGGGTGTATTTTACCTCTGACCACCAGATCGGCTTAAAACTTTCCTTTTTTTAAAAAGACCTCTCAGTCTGAAATGTACTGTTTGATTATTCTGCGCAAATAAAACTTCATAAAAATATATACAAGCCCCAACAGGTTATATGGTCTTTTTGTGGAGGCGGCTGTGTACGATACTTAACTACATCTGGCTCAGTTTGAGGAAAATCTATAATTTATCCATTTTTCTATCATTTTGGTTATTCTCTGAAGCCCAGTCATCAATTATTTATTGGCTGCATGAGAACAAGCGCAGCCGAGAATCTCCGGGTCATTTGGGAGATCACAGAATAATTTAAACACCATAGAGGTATACTGTATATTTAAGGTTATGCAAGCTTGTCGGTGTATCCTAACACCCTGCCGCAGTTGAGGCTCTATGAGAAGATATTTTGGCAAACAATTTTTTTTGTCTTTGCTCTCATGACTCGATTCAATTAAGCAAATATGTGTTGCGTCAAGGCTAAAAGGCTGCAGAGGCTCTGACTTTCTTTTAGCAGACAGGCGAGTATTTAAAACCAATTCAAACAGTATTGTATAAATTTCATGCTGGCAGCTATTGAAGCTAAAGCCGTATGAGCGTTCAATTATAAAGGAGCGCTAAGGATGTTATCTTGGTCAGCATTCTTCTCAGCGGATTCAACTGTTTGCATCTTCCCCTGTCCTCTGTATCTTCCTCTGTCACACCAACATACTGCATGTCCTCTCTCATCACATACAGAAAACCCATTGGTTTTCTACTTTCTCTTTTTTCTGGCAGCTCCATCTCCAGCATCCTTCTATCCAAACCATCTCAATCTGGCCTCTCTGACTGTGTCTCCAAGACGTTTACCGAGGCTGTCCCTCTGATGTGCTCCTCTCTAATCCTGTCCTTCCTCGTCACTCCCGAAGAACGTCTGAACATCTTTAGTTCCACTACTCAAACTCTACATCCTGTCTTCTGGTCAGAGACGCCATCTCTAAACCATCCAGCAGAGCTGCTCTCACCACCATCTTGGAAACCTTTACCTTCACTCCTGCTGCTACTCTTCTGTCACAGATAACTCCTGACACTTGTCTCCACCCACTCCACCCTGCCTGCACTCACGTCTTCCCCTCTTCTCCTAATTAAAATAAAAAATATTCTGATGTTGCTGACATCAAACCTATCATGAAAGTGTGAATCATTAACCAACTCATAGAACATCAAAGTCTGTCTTCCATGTCCCTTGCCCCTGGTCAGTCGGAGTATAGTCAGTGTTCGTTTACGCAACAACTTCTATCGACGTATAATAACGATATATCCATTATTGATCACGTACATTCATACACAGTACAACATAGTGAAATTATTCCTCTGCATTTGACCCATCACTCAGGGAGCAGCGGGCGGAACCTTTGAATAGCCCTGGAAGCTAAGGTTTCAGGGCTACCTTCCAATCTTCCGATTGAGAGACTCTACATACTGAGCTACAGCCACCCATCTGATGCATTATGGATCGGAATCTGAGCCGCAACTTCATCACCCAGTGGCTGCTGAGCACCATGGGTAGAAGAGGCCAGTAGCAAGACAAAGAGAAGACTGACTGATGGCAGCTACTTTTTATGTGCTTTCATCAGCAGTGAGGTTCCGTCATGCCTGTTAGCTGGTATGTGGTAGGATATTGTCAAACCAAGCAATAGTTCTGAGCAAACTTGAAAGATCTGGTTACAAATGAAGCAAGGGTGCAGAGTGTTTTATTCACTTGAAGCCCACACAACAAAACAAGAGCAAGTGAGGCTGACGTTTGCTTGTGCTTTACAAGCTTACGTAAAGAACAAATACAAGGAGCGACAGATGGCCGTGGATCCGGAGGTCCATGTTTGCTGTTCAACATCCCTCTCTGCAAGAATACCCACCTATGCATCTCACATACGTGCGTATGTAAATCTGTGAGATGCAGATTTTTCATATATTAAAGGGTGTCACGACTGAATACGGTTAACAAACACTTTGAATGATGGAAACCACCTGTCATTAATTTACCTATAATATTATACCAAAACTTATTCACATTGGGGTTGACTGAAGCAAAAACAGTTTACTAGCTAACTTATTTTCAAACATATGTAACTTATTTTCAAACATAAGAAAATTGGGTACCACCTTAGAATAAAACTACCCTTATAAAGGATTTATAAATGGTTCATAATTAGTTTATGGATTACGTTGTAAACACTTTTTAAGTAATTAGTTAACAGCTAATAAGACCGCTGTCAATTTATTAATGTTGTTCCCTATTTGGCAATATCAATTTAACAGTACAGATAAGTGTGGTCACTATTTGGCAAGCGTCAGGTCTCTGATAATCTTTATATCTAATGAGTTATAGTAACTCATTAATGATTTGTAAAATCTTAACAACTCAATTACTAAATTATTGACAAGGCATTTAAAAAGCATTAATGAAGGGAGTCTTATTTCAAAGTGTTACCAAAAAATTGTGAGATAGGATACAGCAAATTGCTAAGTAATTGTGACATCAGCAATAAAACAGAGAAGTTTAATTCTCTGAAATGACTGTAGTCGGTGAAACAGCCACATTTACCTAAAGATTAGTTAATATCAAACAAGCTACAAGCCATATCAGGCCAAGTATTGCTGCAGAAGCAGAACTCTGCGATTGAGCAATGGCGTACGTTTCTCTGAAGAGCTGTATGGGTCTTTACAAAAAGTATATTTGTTCTTCACTTGTGACACTGTTATTTTAAGCAAACAAAATATAGCATGTTCATAGATTAGCTTCAGAAGTTGACTTTTCTTTTGGTTAGAGCATGCTAGCTATTTCTCTCTGATGACTTCTGAAGTTTTTACAAAACAGAAGTGATATTTGTTTTGATATTCTAAATCCAACCTTCGGCAAAGAAATCTATTTCTGTTAATGTCATGTTTTAAAAAATGTGATTGAACAAACTCAAAGTCATTGACCAATTCAGCCATATTATATAGAGTCAAAAAGAGATGACAACTTCAAAGAGTCACGGTAAAAGATTGTTTCACCTATACATACTAAATAAGAACTGATTAGATATGAGGAGATTGTACAGAAAAGTAAACCACCCAGATTATCCAATTATAATTTAAGTCACTCTTTGACGCTAGTTGTTCAAGATGCCTCCGGCCATTTGACTTTGTTAACTGCAGCAGGCAAAAGTCAATTCAAACTAATTTATTGAGGAAGTAACAATAATAATAATACATTTTATTTGAAACGCACTTTATATCTGAATCAGATCTCAAAGTGCTAAAAGTGAAACCAACGGGGTTGTAATCGGAATGCATATGATTAGGCTAACCTTGTTTAAACGGTATGTGTGTGTGTGTGTTTGTATTTGTCTCTCTATAGGTGTGAGGACCAACAAATGACGGAACATCAACATTGTGAATGCATTTTTAGTTGTGTGTGTGTGTGTGTGAGTGTTTGTCTCTCTATAGTTGTGAGGACCAACCATTGACAGAACACCAACATTGTGAGGGCATTTTAAGTTGTGTGTGTGAGTGTGTGTTTGTTTCCCTATAGTTGGGAGGACCAACCCTTGATGGAACACCAACATTGTGAGGACATTTTAAGTTGTGTGTGAGTGTGTGTTTGTCTCCCTATAGTTGGGAGGACCAACCCTTGATGGAACACCAACATTGTGAGGACATTTTTAATTGTGTAGCAAACTGGACCAAAGCTGTCAGAAGAGATTGTATATTTCATTAAAACTTCCCACACTTGCTGTAATGAATCTCAGAAAAGAGAGAGACATTATAAAGAGGATGAACTATGAGAAGGTGAGGTAGACAGAAGCAGGGATACAGAGATGCCACAGTCGACTGCAGCAGAAGCACAAGGAACTGGAGGAAAGGGGGAGGGCAGAGCGATGATGACGGACAGTGAGGGAGCTGTAGAGCGAGAGGAGAGTAGAGAGAAGGGGAGAGGAGGAGGTACCTGCTCTCTGCAGAAGCTTTCATTGATAAAGAAGCGCTGCTGAGAGCCAGAAGACTTCGGCCGGACACATCACACATTCCTAATCACACTCTCGGACACCCGCCTCCTGCTTTTTGTTTACAGGCTGATAACGTTTGCACATGTGCATTCCACATAACGGCACTGCTTAGAACAGACCGATCCCTGATCCAATAGTGTCATGCTCTTATTGAAGAAGAGAGCACCATCATCATCCTCGACAACTCTCCACCTTTGACCGGGTCATTCAGTGATGATACGGAGGAGGCACCTGTAACTGAGGAGCAGGAAACGGAGCATCTGATCCGGGACACGGCTGTAGTGAAGTCCTCAGCTGAAAAATAAAGTCGTTTCAGCTGCTGTGGATCCGGCCAACGCACCGGCATAAAGGTATGAAGGAATGCATGCATGCGGTTCTTGCATTTATACACACAACTCTAACATGAGCTCACCTGCACAGGCATGGATGAACTTCACACATGCATCAAACAGTTCACTGTCATGCTTTCTGCCAGACTATGTAAACAGCGCTGTTTCCTTCCTCCTCCTCCTCCTCCTCCTCCTCCTCTTCCATCTCTCTTTTCTGTGCAACCGTCACTTTTCTCTCATCACCCTGCTCCTGATTTATTTCAGTGACTTTGTCCTCATCACTCTCCTTCCTCCTCCTCCTCCTCCCTCAACAGCTCTCCCTCTCCTCTTTGCAACATCCTCTTTTCCACCTCTCCGCCTCAACACAGAGGCATTTCTGTCATTTGCTGTCCCGCACGCGTCTCGGCTACCTATCAAATGTTTCCGTCTCCTTCTTTCTCCCCCCGTCAGTCTATCCGTCATCCTGGGATCTACAGAAGCGAGCGGGGTGCCGGTGTCGGCAATGAAGCTGATGAACAGGGGAGAAGGTGGAGGCGGTGGAGGAGGTGGAGGAGCTGCAGGAAGGGGAGAGAAGACTGCTTTTTCCTTTAAGAAGTGCTCAGCATTCCAGTTTGTCAAGAGAAAGGTGAGTTAGGGTGACAGACACACTCCATTTTGGGAGGGATGCACATGCACCTTTAAGATCAGAGTGTGAGGTGTATCCTCTCTTTCTCTCTCTCTCTCTCTCTCTCTCTGTGTGCAAGAGATGATGTCATTGTAAGAGCTTAGCTGCTCTAATCAGGCACAAACAAGGCACTGTGTTTACAGTGTGTGTGTGTGTGTGTGTGTTGTTGTTGTGCTCCTTAGTGCTGTTGCATTACTGAACCCACAAGTGTCTGTTGTGAAAAAAGCATGACATCATGGAGCAGTTTAGCATCTACTCAGCATATCCAGCGTTATACTGCGGTGCTGCCAAGAAGCTCATGTCCAGTGGGATGTTAATAAATTATATCAAATGGTTTCTTTGGTTTGTGTGCTTGAATGTGTTTTCGCTCCCAATATCAGATCCAATAATTAAAAAAGAAGAAACCAAGGTGCGCCTTATAGTTAAACATCTTAATGTTTGAAGGCTCAAATTTCCATTCATCTTTATAACTGAATACATTTTACGCCCAATAACACACAAAAATATCTTTTACAAAATCATTGATTTACTAGTATTTACTTTTATGACTAAACTATAAACTAGTAAGTAAATAAGAAAGAGTAAATTCATTTTATTAAGGTGTCACACTGAGCATACAACATAGTTGTTGAAAACTTTTGAGAAACGTCAGTACATAAAACAAACAAACAAGCAATAAAAAAAGAAGAAAAAAAAAAAGTCCGACAAACAGTCAGTAGCTTTTGCATTTCTGGATAAACATTTTTGGTCTGCTTAGTTTGTCCAAAATAATTCATAATGTCTTTTTCTTAAGTACATCCATATCCGACATTTAACAGAGCAAATAGAATGCAAATAATAATTATAATCATGATAATAATAATCATGATAATAGTAGTAGTAGTAATGGTAATAATGATATGAATAATATGAATAATCATAATTAATAGTAATAATAATACATTTTCAGATTCAGGGAATGAATAAATCTCGACCTTTAATGAAATTGTCCTTTGTGTATAATAAAACAACCGAGGTCTAGTCTTGTGTCATCGTTGTGCGTTCTTGCTCGCTGTTTCCCAGCATGTGTGATGGTCTCAGATGGCATACAGTATAGCGCGCCTCACTGATAACTTGGCTGATTAATATATGCAGATTGTGTAAACAACCACATAAACACACACACTCACACACAAACGCCACTCCCACATACTCATTCTGCAGCAATCAGTCTCCCAGGGGCTTCCTGTAACTATCTATCCATCTATCTATCTATCTATCTATCTATCTATCTGTAACTATCTTTCTATCTGTAACTATCTATCTATCTATCTATCTCTCTCTCTCTCTCTCTCTATCTATCTATCTACTGTAACTATCTATCTATATTTTATCTATCTTTCTATCTACTGTATCTATCGATCTATCTATCTATCTATCTATCTATCTATCTATCTATCTATCTATCTATATCTATCTATCTAGTGTAACTATCTATCTATCTATCTATCTATCTATCTATCTATCTAGTGTAACTATCTATCTATCTCTCTCTCTCTCTCTATCTACTGTAACTATCTATCTATATTTTATCTATCTTTCTATCTACTGTATCTATCTATCCATCCATCTATCCATCCATCCACTTACCTACCTACCTACCTACCTACCTACCTACCTACCTACCTACCTACCTACCTACCTACCTATCTATCTGCTGCTGCTGTTTCAGGCTTTAATTATCTTTCTAATCGTGCCTAATAAGTCTAACCACATGATGTTGTGTAGATTCCAGGCAGCAGAGCACTTTGTGACACAAATAAGTAAAGGAAATGATGGAAGGAAATATAAAATCAATTTCTGTGCGTGCGCTCGTTCTCAGCCTTTGTTTGTGATTGGAAAATGTATTTCTGATTATATCTAATAGAATGATAGACGGATTCAGAGCAACCGGCTTCAAACGTTATTTTTCAGATAATAAAAGCATTAATGAGAGCGCAGTCAGAATAAATCTGAAATTCAATGGTGCGATGCAACATGTCCCCCAAACTGACATCAAAACACAGTCGTCAGCTTTCTTATTTAGCGTTACACGTGGACAAACACGCTGATCAATAGACTGGCTTTGATAAAGAAGGGAAAACATATTTGTTGCTGTTGTGAGCAGCATGTTTTTGTGTCTGGGGTGAATGACACACCTTATCGTCCTCATTATCAGCGTTACACGTTGAACCAGAGGTGTCACATCGTGCCAAAGTATTTCCCACATGACTTTGATGGTGATGGTATGGAAGTGATTTGCTGTCATGCCAGAAAATAAGAAAATATCAGTATCACCTTATAATGTGGAAATTATCCATCACGTTATAACAAGAACATTTTCACGTAAAAACGGGAAACGTATTACGTTATAACGTTAAAATGATCTAAAAAGTTATAACGTGAAAATAATCATGTCTAACCGTGAAAATTATCACGTTATAACTTGAAAATTATCGATCTGGTTATAACGTGAAAAGTATCTATCGCGTTTTAACGTGAAATTTATCTATGACGTTATGCAGTTAAAAGTGATTTATCACGTTATAACGAGAAAATTATTGTTTTGGTTATAACCTGAAAATTAGCGATGACGTTATCAAGTTAAAATTATCTATCAGGTTATAATGAGAAAACTATTGATCACGTTGTAACATGAAAATAATTGATTTGGTTATAACATGAGAATTAGCGATCGCGTTTTAACTTGAAAATTATCGATTTGGTTATAACGTGAAAATTAACGATTGCGTTTCACGCTGAAAATTATCGATGACGTTATAAAGTATATATTTTCTATGACGTTATAACACTTAAATGATCATATAAAAATGTGTTAATTGTCTGACATGACAGCAAAGTGCTTCTATATGATGCAAATAAGTAAGAAACAAAAACTCCACAAAAACGCTAACCACATCATATTCACATTCTGTGTGAAGAAGCTCGAGTATTGTAATATTCTTATTTTAGGTGTGTCACCAGGCTTCCGCGCTTGTCATGCTGTTGTTGTGCTCCATTTTTTGTCCTAACCTGCTGGAGTGTTTTTCCAAGACTGTTATCCTTCTGACAAAACACGTCTTGACATGTCGTCTAGCTAGCCTTCGATTTAGGCATTAAATCTCAGGGTGTGTATGTGTGTGTGTGTGTGTGTGTGTATGTAGCACACTCAAAGCTGCTGAGTCATACAGTCCATTGTCAGCAGTGTTTGGTTGCTATATGTTCAACCCATCAGGATGGGACATTATGAAAATGGTGAATGTTTATTTTTCTCTAATGCTCTGTCTCTCTCTTTTGTCCAATTTTCGGTCTCTTCTCGAATTTCATCCTCCCTATTTTTCTTCCATGAACACACACACACTCACACACACACACACACACTCACACACACACAGAAACAGGATATTGTGGCTCGTGACAATGCTTTTTTCAGTCTATTTTTTTTCCCAGGCTTAGTCACTACTCAGTAGGTGTGTGTGTGTTATTGACATCAAAGCAATTCAAACAAGTCAAGGCAAAGATTTGAACGAATATTAGAGGAGATAGACTTAAATTTTCATCTTATCTTTGGATGATCAGCTTTGTGCCATCAACAAATCTCTGCCACATTAAAGTGTTATTCTGTTTGTGTGGCCCACTTGAGGATTGTTAGGATATATTAGGCATTAAACAAACAAACAAACACAGTTGATATGGCAAGTGTAACGACCTGAGCAACTCTTACAAGAACCAAATTGTGTTAATGACCAGATGACAGGGAACGAGCATATCCGAAACTGCAGGTCTTGTTGGGTTCTCCTGGTCTGCATTGGTTATTACTTACCAAAGGTGGTCTTTAGAAGGATAACTGGGGACCCAGTGACCAGGGTATGGACGCCAATGGATGTACGTAAAGAGCAAAAGCTACCCCGTGTTGTCAGATACCCCAGAAGAGGTACTGTAGCACTAATTCTTGAAGTGAATGCCATTTCTGATGGAAAGGTGTCAGAACATACACTGCATCAGAGGCCAACAGCAGTCCGAGTGTCAATGTCGTCCCTTCTTTTCGCAGTGGACACGGAGCAATGGAAGAAGGTGTCCATGTCTTGTTAATCTAATTTTCTTTTACATCATGTGGTTGGTTGTGGTTGTTTCCATGAGGTAAGAGGTGGTACCAGATACATGATGAGATGAATAGCCAGAGAGCATGAACCGTCGATGTTGAGCTAGGAATCCTTAGGTGCTGCGAGTTGATTCTTTGACACATACCACCTACCTCAACATAAGCTGGATTTACCTGGACACTTTCTGTCAGGTAATTATTCCGACTGAAGACTTTGTGTCAACTGTTTCCGTGACTGGTGATCTAATAGGATCTATTTGATTGGAACGACTGTGAGTCATGCGCTAAAACTACCAATATATGATGGGTTTATCAGAGGCTGGGCATCAATCGTGTTTTGATGTTATTGTGATTGTGGTTGTAATAAAACAACTTGTTGATATCATCGGCTTAGACCTACTGGAAGCCATTATAGGGAGAAAAGAAGCAGAAGAAAGCCTCATCGGTACATCAGAGGGGTATTACTTCGGCTTTCTTACAACGTTATGTAACAGGAAGTAGTGAGCGAGGCGCTATTGTGTGGTAAAGTAATCATATATGCTATGTTATCACCCACATCATCTGAAGTAACGTTTAAAGATTCAGTGTTTAAGATTCTGGGGGTAATTAGTGGTAACTAAATGGAATATAATATTCACAACCAGGTTTTTGTCTACTTTCAGTTGAAAGTATATATTTGTATATATATATTTGAGGCCGCCACGTTGGTACAGATGGGGAGGGATTTTGCGTTTCTTAAGTTGTTACTGTGTTTTGTGTTTTTGACAAATGGAGGATCCTACTTAGTATTTAGAATAAGAAAATGCAACCAAGTCCTTTTGCTGGAGGAATCGACTTGGCACGACTGCCAGCCTCCTTCCCAGCCGTACAGCGAAGGAAGATGGTGGACTAGCTGAGTTGAATCCTCCTAGACGAGTTGAACCCTTGGCGAAGCCAAATTTAATCCTCCGGAAATAGCGTTTTCCATAAATCCGGAGGATTCAACTTGGCTCAAACACTAGCCTCCTTCACTGTACAGTTGCGCGGTAGGAGGCGGCCAAATTGAGTTGAATCCAGTGCGCCACTCGGCTTAAAGGATGGCCTGCAGTGCCAAATACATTGGATTCTTCACTGAGATCTGGTTTCCTCTGATCTCAATCCAGAGTCTATTGTCAGTGAAAGAAAGAAAAGTCAATCGATTTGGGTCTTTCTTTGTCTTCTCTCTGATTTGGGTTACAAATCAATTATATTCAAAATATTGGGGTCCAGATAAAAACAGTTCTATTGTTGTAGTCCAATTACACCATTTCATGGATATGGTATTCCTAACAGAAAGACTCTCAGCAGGAAATCGCGCTCTGCCACATTGCGCAAACAGTTTAGGAACGGTTTGTGGAACACAACAATGAGTTCATGTTGTTGATCTGGTTTCCCCAGATCTCTTGAGCATCTGTGGGAAATACTGGAAAAACAAGTCGGATTCATAAATGCCCTACTTTGCTTCTTACAGGACTTAAACGATCTATTGGCAACGTCTTGGTGCCAGATGCCAGAGCGTTCCTTCAGAGATCTTACACAATCAGAGCCAATCACAGAATATTAGGTTATGATGTTTGGACTGATCGGTTTATGTTTATTAAGGGCTTAATAAACATGTGCATAACACTGAGAAAAATGAAAGGGAGTTTGTCTTTAATCTGATTCTGACACGAACCCCTATGTGCCACACAGGTCCGGAGATGGATGAGGAACCCAAAGGTGAGCGTGGAGAAGGCCCAAGGGAAGGGCCTTTATCCGTGTCCAAAGTGTCCACTTGCTGAGGATCTGTGGTACACACACCTTACCTCACCTTACGGCTGCAGCCACTACGGTGGCCTGCAGGGCAGCCAGTGTTGCTACCAAGAGCAGTGCTCGCCACTTCCTGCCAGTGAGCAAACCAACGGTCATGATAAAAACAAAGGGTGCAAGGTAAAGTCAAAAATCAAATATCAAGAATGTGTTTGTGTCCATGAAGGCATTTGGGTCACTACTCATTCAATGGGTCACATTATGTCCTGCAACCTTTACCCCAGCGATAGACAAGTCGCCTCATCCTGCCTTTAGAAATTCAGAGCATGCATTGATCTAATGTTACGCACCAAATGAAGAGAACCTGTCCATCCGGAAATAGATAGTCCGTTAATCTTACCACCACCTGGCTGCGAGTCAAATAGTCAGTAATTGATAGTTCACACGTTCATCAAAATAACTGGCTCTTAGGCGGGCCGCTCTACTCAGAACTGACATCAACGCCCCACCCTCTTTAGAGGAGATGATTTTGGAGATGACAGACAATCACTGAGTCGCTCCATTAGAGGCAAGAGGCTTCTTATGTTCTTCTGACAAAAGTTGTTTAAGCCTCAAGTGTTTGTTGTTGTTTCCTGAGATCCTGCAGTGAGCTTGGACATTGATATATGAACTCATTCATTAGTTGTGTTAGGTCATGAGAAATTAGTCTCCTGGTTGTCTGGGAGGCCTTTTTAATTACATCCGCCAGGGAGGTTATGTTTCGACTTCTGTGCGTTTGTCTGTTTGTTTGTTTGTTTGCGAAAAGGATTATGGAAAAAGTGCACGGCAAATGGCACGACATTTTAACCACAGGCAGGTTTGCCGTGCACTAGCATTTAAAATAAAATAAAAATAATAAGCTGTGGAGTTGTGATGTCACAATGTGGCTATTGCTGCCTTTGTTCCTTTTATTCCTCTCATGTTCATTTGGGGGGTGGAGCTGGGGGATCATCGGGCTGAATAGAGACGCTGAAGTGGACGGCGCAGTTCACTCAGAGAGTTTGTTGGACTTGTCGGTAGATTTAGAGGCTGGCAGTAGTTGTGCTTTTTGTGCTGGTTGGGTATTATTTTCTATAAATCTGACACCAGGCTTCAATATCAAATGTATTGAACTTAAATAGAGGTAATATTTTAAGATTCTGGCCCCTGGATGAATGTTGCTAATGCTGAAATTAACTAAAATGATGAATAAAGCATTATTCTTACCAATAGGAATGATGGACAGATATAATTTAAAAATAAAATAAATAAATAAATTCAGAACATTTTTTAATGAGTTTTTCGAATTTTCTTTTTGGCTGTGGCACCGAATTCAAAGTGTCCTTGTTTTCCTTCAGCTTCAGGGAAGAATCTTCGCCGTAAGTAGAAAAGCCAATATAATATAGCGGTCATATTGTAATATGTTATAAAAATTAATCACTTGTTCCGACATTTAATGAATTGTATCGGAAAGTCCAAGGGATGGATTACGATTTATTAAGGACAAAGTGAACTATTCACCAATACGAGACATACATACCCTCTTATTCAAACAAACAATTCTTGACTCTGACTCTGTTTGCTCACTGAAGAGGCGTATAAGTTACTGAACTGACCGCTGAGGTCGTTTTAATTATCTGTTAGAGCTTAAAAATTGAATGAAAAATATAGATGAAAGAAAAATGAAGCATCGTTCTATCAACAAACACGTCCATTCGCTCTAACACTCCTGCAGGTTATTCTGGATTATGTAATGGCAATCATAATGGCTACCCCTCTCCTATCAATCATTACTCCTGTACTCCCATTGGGTCCCTGCCGGTGTGTGTGTGCGTGGGTGTGTGTGCGTGGGTGTGTGTGTTTCTCCAGACCCATGGGAAATGGGAGTGAATGAGTCATCAGTGTCCCAGCAAGACAGTCACACTGAGTGTGTGTGTGTGTGCGTGTGCTTATTCGAGAATATGTGCACTGAGACACAATGTTGATGTGTTGATGAGTCTAAAACTGGACGGTGCCGTTATCACTCCGCTGTCTTCCCAGCATCCTTCGTTTGGTTTCTTTCACCCTTGTGTCTCCCTTTACCCCTCCCTAAATTCCATTTCTTGCCCTCACCACCAATAGATCTGTCATGATGGTGTATTGCGGCGAAGTGGAAGGAGGTTGGGGGAGGGGACTCCCTGTGGTGAGTCACAGCTACTTCCCACTGCAGAGTGTGCGGTGCAGGTGTGTGGAGTTTAAAATGGGGCTGACCTATAGTGGCTGTTTGGATCTCAAATGTAGTTTTTGATTGACAGGGACAGCACTGGAAACTACGGAAGAGGATTAGGGCCACATGTCTGTATGTGAAATTTAGTTGGGGAATCCTTTCTTTCTTTTTTGGGTATATGACTTTATTCTCAGAGTTCTGAGGATTAAGTCAGAATTCTGAGATGAATTTCTGAAATCTGAGCATAAAGTCAGAATTCTCAGTTTAAAGTCAAAATATTGAGGATAAAGTCAGCATTCTGAGATTAAAGTCAGAATTCTGAGTTTATATTCCGAATTCTGAGTTTAAATTCAGAACTCCGAGAGCAAAGTCAAAAAATATGAGAATAAAGCCAGAATTCTCAGTTTGGAGTCCGAATTGTAGAATGAAGTCCGAATCCTGACAATAAAGTCTGAATTCTGAGTTTAAATTCAGAACTCCGAGATCAAAGTCAAAAAATATGAGAATAAAGTCTGAACTCTGAGAATAAAGCCAGAATTCTCAGTTTGGAGTCAGAATTATAGAATAAAGTCCTTAAACCTCTTCCGTGGAAACCTAGAAAATGCAGGAGCGTATGACATTCCTTACCCTATAAGGTTTGACACGCACCCTTCCTTTCTTTGACTTTGTGTAGCATTGCCCAACCCTCCATAACGAACTCTGAGCACACAGACGTCATGTTCTGTCATTGTTCCCTACATAATGTTTCACATCTCGGCCCACTCTGGCCAAACCCCCCCAACGACTCGGCCTCTAAATGTTTGCTTGCCACACACTCCCAGTCCATGACACAAGCCAATCTTGCTGCTGCCTGGATTCACACCCACGACTCCACCCAGAGAGAAATTTTGCAAAGCTTAACTATAACTAAGCTATAACTAAATACTTAATAGTTACGTCCTGTAAAACAGCCGACGCCGACAGGAAGTGTCAGCGTTACTCTTCAGTGTGAATAGACACAAGGGGAGAAGTCAGCCACAGGGTGTCTTTTCTCTGTTTGATGTTTTATGCTGCTGTAAATCTACAAGTATATTGTTTTTGCCCTCGAGAAGTATTTCATCACTGGAAAATTGATCTCGTCATAAAAACCGGCCGGGATACACTGTGTTGTATTTTAATATTTGAAGGTTTTCCACCACAGAAAATGCTCCGGTTGGTCTGGAGGGTTCCGCAGACGTCCGTTTTAGCTTGACAATTTTCAAAACTATGCGGCTGCCAGTTGCCAGCGCCTTATTACAGCTTAACTGCACAAAAATATGTTTTTTGAAAATATTGTGGTGAAAAAAGAAGGCTAGGAACAGGACCAAGCCTTTTAAAGTAACAGACTTTTCCAGACCTCTCTTTGCAGAATATAAAAAATAAAAAATATATATATATATGAATAAACACAGCTCTGTTTTTCTGAATTAGGTCAACGCAATACGGCTCTCATAGCTTCCTGTTCACAAACAGTTAATATAATATAATATAATGATAATGTGAATAATATAATATTTTAGGTGAGCACTTTTGCAGAGAAGTAAGAAGTAAATCTAGGGTTAGATTTGAGTGATGGCCGCTTACATCCTCCTCCTTGTGTGGGTGTTAGTGTCAGACAATTACAGCATGATGAAGTACTTTCTGTACTTTGCATAAGAACCATAAAGCGAGTACATCCTCCAGATGTCATGTCATCTGGTGGATCGATGAGGCGCTCCAGCTGCATCTGCATCGCAACTACAGAACGCTGTTTGAAAAGTTAAACTCTATCCTGTATTGTTGTTTATTAACCCTTTCTTGTCCAGCTCTTTTCTTACTGAAAAACGTGTCCTTTGACTGGACCTGTTTTTACATAGATGACCCAGCAGAAGCATGTATATGCTGAAATGTAATGGGCCAAATATTGAGCCCTGGGGTACACCAAAGGTCAAAAGAGCCGACGAGGAGGAAGTATTAACCATGATCTTGATCCATAACAGATTATGTAACTTGATGCAATCATAATCTAATATGGGTCAAATCCTTAAATTTAAAAACATTCTTTATCAAAACTGTGAGCTAATCTAATTAATATTGTCTATTTTCCATTAAATACAAAACGTCATACCATTATTTTATAAATCAGATTCTTTTTTTTTTCCTGTTAAAAACATGATTGGCAAACAATTTTTTCATTTCGTGCTAAAGTAAAGGTTGCTAAGTTTTATAATCAATAAAAGCCCCTAAAAAAAATAAATAATCCAAAGATTTTTCAACGGCCGAAGAAATTAAAGGGATAAAGAAAATGACTTTGCTGGCACATTTCATGGTTCCGTCACAACCGTAGCTAAATATAGACCAACTTTATGACATAGATTTTTATGATATCTTGGCATCAGTTCAATACATTTATGACACCCGCATTTTTCCACTGAGCGTAGAAGAAAATATTAGAGGATAGTATTCGATAGCAGGGATACGATTGTTGACTGTGGCTGAGTTATTGAGGGTATATGGTAGAAATTTACAATTAAAATGTACAAAGGGTAAACAATAATAGCTGGAGAGGATAAAAGTGAGAGAGAACGATGAAGAACAGAGAGGAGAGTTTTATGAGAGGATAGAGGATGAGGTCAGAACATCTGCTCCACTGCTTGAGCATGACCAGAAATCAAATGCTTATAAATCCTCCCGATAAGGACATCCTGTACTGTACACCACTAGACTACACACACACACGCACACACACACTTGCAAAGTCATTGCAAACACAGCCATTTCACTAATCTCTACATCGAGCCTGTACTGTTTTTGATCCCTGCTTAATCAAAAAATGAAAAGAACATGAACTGCTGACGGCTGGTTGTGCTGGCATCATGTGTTGTCATATCATTTCCAGCATTGCCCAAGAAGGTTAAACTTTCTGCAAATTAAAATGTTAATAATTTGCGCAGTCTGGTTAAAAAAATGACATGAGTCTGAAACACTCATGTGTTTCAGACACATGAACCCCCCCCTACCTAAAAGAACTACTCACCCCACTGACCTCAACACCATCCCTCCGCTCTACCCACTCATACCGCCTCCTCCTTCCCCGGACTAAGCTCAGCACCATGGGTGATCGGGCCTTCTGTTCTGCTGCCCCTCGTCTGTGGAATTCCCTCCCTGACCATCTGAGGGCTCCACAGACGACTGACACATTTTAAAAAAAGACTTAAAACTTTCCTTTTTAGCAGAACCTATAATTTTAATTATCATTGCTGCTTTTTGGTCAGGACGTACAAAGGTTCCCTCTAGTAAGTCAAATATGAACAATTAGAGTAAAATATTATATATACATGAGATCAATCTCCTGGAATGGATTCATATTCACCAAATTTGTTGTAAATTGGACCAATGGTTGAGAATTAAGTAAACTTTTGAAGATAAAGCGCCCTAGTGGCAAAAATATATAACTTACCATTCACAAAATGAATCCAGTTCTTCCTCACACTAAGGTCTATGAAATAGTTTTTTGAGTTATGTACAGAAAACAGTCTTATCTTTGTTAATAAAAAAACTACCTGAAGTGAGTAAAACATGAAGTACGAGAGTAAAATATAACATATACAAGATAAATCTCTTTCAGACGGTTGAGAAATTATGGCACAAAGCATTTGCAGTTAAAGCTCCCCTTAGTGTCAGGAATATGCAACTTACCTTTCCTCATATCACTCCAGTTCTTCCTCGCACTAAGGTCTATGTGGGTATAAAATTTTATATTTTAGAGTTATCGCGTTAACACGAAGGATTTGGCGAGTACGGACACGGCGGTGATGACGATACCGTGATACGCCTAACCTTTTCGGGGATATATTCATCATAATATGCACGAACCGTGTTTTCATATTTAATGGTACTGCCTTTCCTGGTGGAATTAGCCAATAGTGTCTCTTGTTGAGTAGAATTCCATAATTGACTGTAAATGGAATGGAACTTTCCTTGATGGAATTCCCTTGCGATGGCGTTTTGAAGTCAACAAGTGAAGAGAACGCCAGTTCAAAGGCTTTAAAACCTTTAAAGCCTTTGAACAGTCAAACAAACAAAAAGTTCCACTCATTGGACTTCGGATCTTTTATTATTGTGCTTTGACTCACCTTGATTTGGACACCAGTCAAGTTTTAAGGGTGTGAGAGATCAGTTCTCATAATTTCAGTTGCTTATTGGCTCTATCTCATTTCCTTATTGGAAAGGGAAATCAGGTTTAGATGCCAGCTTTCCTCAGAAAAGCCTGAGCCAGACCCAATTGGACCAGAACCCATTAAGAACTAGAAAAGCCCGAGAGTCAGAGAGGGCAACTCTCCGCTAAGGCATAACAGTACTCTAAGTTTAGGAAAAACTCTTGCAGATTTCTCCATTAATGTCAGAGTTATTGCCAGCCTGTAAATCTACCAACAACTCCAACAAACTCTCTTGAGTTTCCCTCAAATTCTCTGTAGTTGCTCGTCTCCTGCGCCCCACACTTCAGCGTCTGTGTTCAGCCCACTGGGCCCCCAGTACCCCGCCCCCACCAGGTTAACATCAAAGGAACCAAACGGAGTCTTGAAACTGAGCCCCCAGCTCCACCCCCAAGGGAACATCGCTCCAACCCTCAAAGAAAGATCAAAGGAATCAAAGGATCAAAGATTGTCCACATGGCTTATTTTATCTTTAATTCAATTTAAAACAGGGGAACAGGTAACATCATCAAATGTAATCACTTCTAGGATATGCCAAAACCTGCTTTCATGCTAATCGGTTGTGTGTCTTTTCCGTAATCCTGCGTACAACAAACAGACCGAAAAACCCGCAGGAGTGAAAACAGAACCTTGTTGGCAGAGGTAGTAACTGTGAAAAACCCTCTCAAGCAGGAGTGAACGGGTGAGAGGAGAGGAAGGAGGTGCAGCGGATTAGACTGGACTTGGAGGTTTAGAAATCAGGGCGATGAGAGAAACCTGGCTGGTCCAGGATTATCAGTAACTTGTGATGAGGTCTCAGCTGGAGGCGCTGAGAAGCTGCTGTAATGCAGAAAATGCTTTACGTCATTTGTCAGTGAGGTATGCTGACTGGTTAATGTTTCCTTAGTCACGCTGGAACAAAAAGTTCACACTGTTCTTTACCCCAGTTCTGATGATGAGTATCAGTATCAGTTTCCCGGACCAAGAACAAGAAACAGAGGGAGTCCTCCTCTGTTGATCCCTCTCAGCAGAGACGAGGCCCTGCATGAGAAGCCCGGCTCCATGATTGATCATAAGTCAGATGCAATGAGAGAAGATGAAGTGATGGTGGGCAGATTGAAGTCAGGAGAGGTTCAAGCAGACACCTTATCTCACGTCTTGGTCTTCCTAGAAGAAGATTCCCTGCTTTAGCGGTTCATTATGTCCTCTCTGTAATGTGAGATGACGTCTCTGCTGGACTCTGATATCCAGACTTTGGTTCTTATCGTTGTCGTGTCAGTAATCTTGCCCTAGTTGTGCATTCCTGGTGGTGCATTCTGAGAATCCACTTCTTACTGGAGGTAATGGTTAATGGCTTGTGTTTCAGACTTAACCAAGAAAAACGAAATATATGGAAAAAAAAAGGTCATTCCCCCTGCATATTTCATCTTTGGGGGAATTTACTAATTTATGATCCAAGAAATTCTTAATAAAGCGTAAAATTTTTAATCGGATTAGCTCAACATTTTGGTTAAGCGTGTTTTTTGGTTGTATCCAGTATCCAGTAATATCCCAAAGAAATTCCCACTTATCGAACAGGACTTTGATCCATGGGTAAAGCCACGTCCTCGGTGGCCCCTTAGACCTTTGGTGACCCCCAGGGCTCGAGCCTCGGCGCCTTACCCTTTAGCATATACATGCTGCCACGGGGTCAAATTACAAACAGGTTCAGTCAAGTGCAAATAGACTCCAATTGTTCTGAGTTGAGCGGGATATCAAAGGGTTAAAGGTCACACCTCTTCACTGCTGACCTTTAACTGGTACTACTCTGACGTTTTAAAGACCAGGAAACAAACTCTGGACCCAGGCTGTGGTTCCCTTGCACGGATTTGTTGCTGATTCTACATTTGAAGTGTTATTTAATATTTATGTCTCTAAGAGTGCATCACAAACCCTGCAGGATGCAAAGACTTCTGATACTCTGATACTGACAGCCTCTCAGCGTATAAGCCTGATTTATGGCAGGGCTTTTGTAATGGATAACAAAGTTGCACCTATTGAACTGGGGAACTTTGTTGCTCATGTCATTCCTGAAGACACTCGGTCCTCACATCCCTTGCCAAGCAGGTTACACAGAATCGCACAAAGAATCGCTGAATCACTTGAATTCCAGATTCAGTTGCCTTTGCAATGAATTGAATTTCTGTTGAAGCCTTTTTCTCGGCGTGCGTCATGAATATCAAGGGGTTAAGAGCAGCAGCCCACCAGGTCCAATTATATTAGATACAAGGAGTTCCACAGAGAGAAGGTGGGAGACAGAATCCCTATCTGAAATGTCTGTGATTCCAAAGTTTCTGTTTGTACCGGGTCGAAACTTTCTTTTCTCCCTTTCAAAGATATCGGCACATATTTATTCACGTCATATAAATATGACAAGTCATAAAGCAGTTTTTTTTATCAAATTTGTGCTTAGTAATGCATCTGGTGAGCTGCCAACTTAGCAATGATATAAGGTCGAGTGTTATCAGTTTGGAAAACTTCCAGTGCTACTTTCCCCCCCTGGTAGCGCCTGATTAGGGTCAGCTGGTTGGATCTTGAAAACCTTGACTTTCACTTCACCCCTACACTGATGTTCCCTCCTTAACATCGTGCCCTATATCCTTTGTAGGCTTATTCTGCTGCATACAACCCACCGCCTTCCTTATTGTTACCTCCGCCAAGGAGGTTATGTTTTCAATCCTGTCGTGATTAGATTTTGGTGACGTCGCGTGTTTAAAATGACATTTTTTTAAAAGTTAACCATTAGAGGAGCCTTTGATCCTTCGATTCCTTTGAATCTTCTTTGGGGTCTAGCTGGGGTTTCGGTTACAACAGTTCATTTGATTCTTTTGGTGTTCCTTCGTGGTTGGAGCCCGGGGCTGCGTGGGCTGAACAAAGACGCTGAAGTGGAGTGCTTCATGGTGTTTCACACAACCCTCTTCATAACAGGCTGGAAAAGCTGAAAAATGGGAAAGTTCATGAAGCAGGGCGTTTCTATGCTGACACAACTGACTCAGGTTTGATACAGATTACAAAGGATCTGTTTGTTGTGTTTGATTTTACACATGCATACGCTAGCTAGAGCTACGCTGTCTTCTCAAAAATAAAGAGAATTTCCCGTAAAACACCAAATCCCCTGCGTTGTACAAGAAACCCCATGATTGAACCCCTGAAACTAAATGGTAAATAATGTCTGAAAAACAGTGTTTTCGGTTTTTAAAAAAAGTTCCCCCTAGTGAGTTAAATAGGAACTATTACAGTAAAATATATCGTACATACAAGACAAATCTTCTGGAGTTGATTCATATGCAGCTAATTTACATTTTGACTAAATCGGATTAGAAATTATGGCCTGATAACTTTTGTAGATAAAGCTCCCCCTAGTGTTGGAAATATACAACTGACCTCACTCCAGTTCTTCCTCGCATTAAGGTCTACGCAGGTGTGAAGTTTGAAACGATCCAGGAAATAGGTGGCGTGTAATTGTGTTAACATAAAGGATGTGTGGCGGCGGATGCGTTTGTGATATAAATAATATCCCCAACTTTTCAGGGATATAATAAGTAACGAAACTCAAAATAAATCAACATCAGCTTTTCTCCTGGGGATTAAACCCCAACGTATCAGAAAGATACACCAGCATCTCCATCTCCATCTAATCCCCCTCTCCTTCCTCCTTCCCCCATTCTTCGGCTAACCTCGGCCCACTAGAAAGAAAAAGGAACCTTATCCCTTTCAAAGTCTCATCGCGAGGGAATCTGGGTATTATTGTTGTTCTAATCTACCCTGAGAACCCGGCTAATCCCTCCTTCCATTCACTCACTCGGCTCGAAGGAAATATCCTCCTGCACGCTGGTTAAATGAGTTCACATTCACAACTAAGCTCAGAATGATTCCTGCAGACTCATGGTTCACAACATTCTGCTGTCGGGACGTTTTGTTATCGTTCAACAGAACTGCAGAAGGTCCGGGACTTAAGATCGTACATTTATTCTATTACAGCTGCAGGTCGGGCCAAAGGTGTCATTTTGCTTTAGTGCTACATAAAAAGATAACTGTAATAAAAACAGTACAAAAAGTATTAATGACTATGAAGAGTCTTTACAGGTCAAACTAATGTTATAATTGCTTATTCAGCTCTGATATCCATCAGATTTAGTTTTTTCCACAACAACAAATACTGGAACTAATCATCAACTATTAGATTCCTGTGAAATTTTGTACTGACGATCATTCTGCAGAAGTCAGTTTCCTTAAAGGTGAAATTAATATCAGTTCAAGCTAACATTTGTGTTTAAACCTACTTAGCTAATGCGGCCATACTCTACCACAAAAGCAGTTTGATCAAAATTGAATATATACTCAATATAGTTGCCATATAGTTGACATATAGGTGTTAAGCCCCGCCTTCTCCTTGCAACAGATGGAAAATGGGTCAAATTGAAAAACCTAAAATATGCATCAGACTTTGCTACACAATCAGAGTTTCTGTCATTTTTGATAGCTGTTGTCACACATGTGTGCTCCAGTGTTAATTATTCAGATAAGTTTGTTGTGATTAGTAATCATAGCCCTTAAAGTTAGGGATTTTATGGAATCATCCCCAGGCCGCCGCCGCCGCCGCCGCAGATCCTTCGTTTTAACGCGATAACTCTTTCATGGACTACTTTCCAATTTTATACCCACATAGACCTTAGTGTGAGGAATAACTGGATTGATGCTGATAAAGGCCTGTTGTATATTTCTGACAGTAGGGGGGGCTTTATCTTTAAAAGTTTTTAGTCCATCATTTCTCAACCGTTGATCGGATTTAGTCCAAATTTAGTCCGTATGATTGGACTCGAGGAGATCTATCTTGTTTATACTCTATTCTACTCTAATTACTCCTTTTTTTTACTCACTAGGACTATCTTTTCTAAAAAAAAAAAAAAAAGAAGTTCTCATTTAATTTAGATAGTTCCATCAGAGAGATTGCTTGTACAACGCAGGGGGTTTGGAGGCTTGTTGGGGTTACATGTTGCCATCAGGGAGGACATGGTTGACCTAGTTTGAATACTGGTGTGCTGGCACTGCTTATGACTGAGTCACACTTTTGTATGGGAGGGACTTTGATCCTCCACAATGGAGTGACTGGAGAGAGATAGCACCGCCGTGGTTGGGATGGTTTTTCCGAGTTAAATGACGTTGAAAACGCTTCACGCAGCTAAAAATAGCGTCTGTGCGCGTGAGCACGTTAGCTGGCTATTAGCATTTTTGCAATGGGTGTTGAATATAAGACAACTCAGGGCTGGGGATGTCTTTGGAGACTAATCTGACTGAAGGAAAGGACAAGAGTGAAAATAAAGAATTATTAATTCAACATGCAGAACCACAACAGAAATATACCCATAAACAAAAAAAATACCAGGATGTAGATGGATAACACATACATGAGCAAGAAAGACGTGCTGGTCTGTCCCATCAGGAAATCAATCAAAAGGGGAGATTTAAGGCGGATAAAACAATAAATATAGGGCAGAACAACAAAGAAGAAATAAGGAAGGCCTTCAGACATCATGTGAAACAGAACACAAAAAAGTGTGGAATGAAAAGCCCCTCCCATTTCACTTTGCATTTGTCATTCTGTAACTTTTATTTTTTTTCAAATTAGGCCAAACAAAGGATTTTTAACATTCTACCTTTTTTTTTTTTTTTTAAACAAAGCTGAATCTTGAATATAGATTTTTTTTTTTTCCAAAGACAATTATTTACCTTCGCCTCATATAAAATGAAATATTTTTAGATTCTTTAGACTTCTAACGTCTAAGTGAGACATGAGGTGAGGTCTGGTGCCGAATCAAAAGGGATGACATAAGATCTCAGTGAGTAATCACACGGATGTATTCTTCTCTTTAAAACAGAATCGGTTCTTTCTGTTTATGGAAATCCCTTTTCGGGAGACTGGGAGAAAGAGGAGATTTCTTTCTGTTACGCTCAGGTTCCCCTTAAACGAGGCATAATAACACCAAAGTAATTGAAATTAGAAAAAGGAGAGGGAAGTGTAGGGAGAGGGCAGAGTTTTTTCAGAAAAGTGCCGGGGACTGAAACGCTGAGGATGACCATGAATATTAATGTTTTTATAAAGAGGTCAGGCTTCACAGACTCCAGCTCCAGTCAGCATCTAAAAATGTGAAGAGTCAGAGTGGGTCCTGGGAGGATGGAAGTGGCAAGAGTCACAGAGGCATCAGTCAGTATCCCAATCAAGAAATCTCTCTTTCTCTCTCTCTACGGTGTTCTCTCTCTCTCTGGTTTTCTCTCTCTCTCTCTCTGGTGCTCTCTCTGGTGCTCTCTCTCTCTCTGGGGCTCTCTCTATCTCTGGTTCTCTCTCGCTCGTTTGTGCTCTCTCTCGCTTTCTTGTGCTCTCTCTCTCTCTGGTGCTCTCTCTCTCAGGTGCTCTCTATCTCTCAGGTGCTCTCTCTCTCTTTTGCGCTCTCTCTCTCTGGTGCTCTCTCTGGTGCTTTCTCTCTCTGGTTCTTTCTCTCTCTCTGGTACTCTTTCTGGTGCTCTCTCTGGTGCTCTCTCTCTGGTTCTCTCTCTCTGGTTCTTTCTCTCTCTCTCTGGTGCTCTCTCTCTCTTGTGCTCTCTCTCTGTTTAGTGTTCTCACTCTCTTGTTCTTTCTCTCTCTTTGGTGCTCTCTCTAATGCTCTCTCACTCTCTGGTGCTCTCTCTCTCTCTCTTGTGCTCTCTCTCTCTCTCCGGTGCTCTCTCTGGTGCTCTCTCTCTCTGGTGCTCTCTCTCTCTGGTTCTCTCTCTCTCTGGTTCTTTCTCTCTCTCTGGTGCTCTCTCTCTGGTGCTCCCTCTCTCGCTGATGCTCTCTCTCTCCAGCGCTACCTCTCTCTCTCTCTCTCCCTCCCTCTATCTCCCTCTCTCACTCAGTCATGTGAGACACTGAAGTTTGCATTTGCGTCGCTCTTAGTTTCTGGATCTTTAATTGGCCCCTCCCTCCTTCTTTTCGTGATCCAGGTACAGAAACAAGGATGAAAATAAAAGAGTAAATGAACAAGTCTTATCTTTGATAGAGGATCATAAACTTATACGTATCACAAGGTTATGGGGTTTTTATTTCATCAACCTCTTATTTTGGTGCTTCTGCACATTTTCTCAACATTTAGACTCAGATTTAGAGTTAATATGTAAATATAACTTTTAGATTTGTATCAATGTCGTTTTTCTTTATAGAGCACATTTAAAACAGCAGCAGTTGATCAAAGTGCTGAACAGACATAGAAAAACATGGCAATAAAAAGAACGCATGACAAGCAGGAGCAACGAGCAACGAAACACTGAAAACAATCGGAATAATGAAGAACCCAATCTCAATTAAAACCAAAGAAAAACAGGCGGGTCTTTGGTAATGACTTAAAAGTTGCTGGGGTCAAAGCAATTGTCATAAAAAGCAGGTCGGCTGTTCCGTAGTTTGGAGGCAGCCAGGGTGTCAAAAACGATGCCGTTAGAATCAACAGCTGTAGGATGCTGGCTGAGCAAATATCCTTTTTAGATTTCATACAGTCCCGTTCAGCCTGTTTGTGACGGAGAACCTCTCTGCCCTCGCTGTGCTGCCTAATTATGCCAAACATTTTCCAGCTGTGCCTCACAATTATGAAGGAATCAACAGAAGTGAGTCATCTTTTTGAATTTGAAATCTCTGAATCTCAAACTCAACATGAACTCACTGATGACACAGTAACAGTTGAGTCGTTTTAGTACCTTATGTAGCAACGGTTCGCTCTGAAGCCTCGCAGAAAGAACCGACGAATCCACCGGAGGTTTCCATGTTCTCCATGGGGATCCCCTTCCTGGTGTTCTGGCTCCGCCCACAATACAAGAACATGTGATGTAGGTGAACTGGTGGGCGGTCGCATCACAAGAGGTGTGTCCCTATCAAGTGTCCAGTCGACCACTTGTGTTCAGATTTGCCAGGAGCCTATTCACTTCTGCCACAAAGGTCAAAGGGCGTCGCACATTGTCGCCAGTCACATCAGTCAAACATCAGATTTGTTTAGCTAGCTAACACGAGCGGGCTTAGAACTTCCAGATGTTTCAGGCGGTAATAGATGTATATATATATATATATAACCTTTAAAGAAGCTGACCAATAGAAATGGAATTTAAAAGAGAGTGGAATAGAAATAGAAATGGAATCTAAAAGAGAGTGGAATAGAAATAGAAATGGAATTTAAAAAGAGAGTGGAATAGAAATAGAAATGGAATTCAGAAGAGAGTGGAATAGAAATAGAAAAGGAATTTAAAAGAGAGTGGAATAGAAATATAAATGGAATTCAAAAGAGTGGAATGGAAATAGAAATGGAATTCAAAAGAGAGTGGAATAGAAATTGAAATGGAATTCAAAAGAGAGTGGAATAGAAATAGAAATGGAATTTAAAAGATTGGAATAGAAATAGAAATGGAATTTAAAAGAGAGTGGAATAGAAACAGAAATGGAATTCAAAAGAGTGGAATAGAAATAGAAATGGAATTCAAAAGAGAGTGGAATAGAAGTAGAAATGGAATTTAAAAGAGAGTGGAATAGAAATAGAAAAGGAATTCAAAAGAGAGTGGAATAGAAATAGAAATGGAATTTAAAAGAGAGTGGAATAGAAATAGAAATCAAATAGAGGGTGGAATATTGGAATATACATTATAGGGTTTTTCTTTACTCAGGACAGTCTATAAAAGTAACGTTTGGGTCCATTAAGATGTGGTAGAAGAGAAGAAAAGTTAGTTTAGTTTACTTTTGTCCAGCTTCATTCTATAGTCATAACAATTAGTGTCTTACTATTTCCTGAAAACTAAGCGTTTTGGAAATACAAGGTTTATTCCTGACGGAGACAATATGTAAATAGATCCGATCAAGCCTTTTATGTACAGATATGAGTGAATGGACCTTAAAGGCCAGCTGTATCACAGAAAGGGTGGCTTATGTTACTCGGTGGAGGGTTCAGCTCCGGACATCTGAGTCAAACAGTAGAGCAGATTTTAGCGTTTCACTTTTTTTTCACTTTTAGTTCATATTCCCAAGATAATCTGCGATTTATATTCCAATACATTTATGCAGCAATCACATGTGATCTCCCCCAGAGCCACATGTTTTACCACCATTAGTCTTTACAGCATGTGATTATATGACTTTAATACAGTAGAACACTTTTCACATTTAACTTTTAAAATTTACAACAAAGTTTTGTAGTGAAGTTGAAGTGTAGTTGAAAGGGTATTCCTGGGATTTAAATTTTTTTTAATATTTTTGTATTCACCTCATTAATTTAAGTTTTGAATACCAGTTGAAGTATTTTTCGAGTTCATCAAACAAGTCTCTTTTTACAGTGTACCATTCAGATGTACTATATTTAAAGGAGTTGTCTTTATTAGGATAGCAAAAGGGCAAATCTAAAGATAAAGACTTTTACATAACGACATAATAAATAATAAACTTGAAGGTTGTTGGGTTTTTTTCTCCAAGCTAAGACAGAAAAACGGAGCCAAAGTTGTGGCTTTGGAGGAAGCGGAGAAAGATTTCTGATTAACTCTGGATGTGGTTATTTTCTTGAGTTGAGGATCTTTGTGGTTGATATGTACATCCTGTCCTCGGCGTGAGACATTCCTTGGGCGGTATTGCATCACGAGTTGAGGAGGTGAAAGGACAGATCCTATAGGAGAGGTCTTACGTAACCTTAATAACAGCCAGGCTGCTCCTGCCGGGCTCCCAGCATAATAAAACCAGGTCAAAGGTCAGAGACAGGGGTTAGGAGAGAGAGAGAGGTGTGTGTGTTATATTTCCTGTGCATATGTTTCCTTACTGGCTAAAAGGAATCCACGGCTGCTTCTCTGGAGCAAAGTTCAGTCAGAGGCCATTATCATAAAGGATCATTTAAGTGATAAACATGTAGAGTTCAGCCTTATAAAGAGAAGTTTATGGTCTGTGCATACATAACTGAGATGAAGTGTTGCAGGAAGGACAACGTTTGTGACCCACATGTGAGGTAGTGATACGAAGTAGTGAGCAAGATGAGCGCAATGGGAAGAATTGCATCGATGAATGGGAAGGCCACACATTCAAAAAGAACATTATGATATATGCGATATGATATAATGTGATGTAATTCATTGCAGATGAGTATTTCATAGAAAAAATTGTAATCAAAATGCTAAAAGGGATACTTTTGTTATTGTATTCATATTGATTGCTGGTACAAGTGCTAATCATCTTGCTATGACTATATTAAAAAATAGATAAATGATGACGTTTGCACAATGATCTCAGAATAATCGTTTTATTGTTCTATTTTCCTGATTGCAGAAATAAGGAGCTTCACCCAACAGCAGCTTAGATTGGCTTAGCTTTTTATTTTCTCCGTTTCTTTGTGTTTTGCTAAGCTAGCTGACTTCTGGCTTCAGCGTATAATAGATAGACATGTATGTAGCGTCAAGCTTCTCGTTTCACCCTTACGGCGGCCGACAGGGGCAAAGGCACCGCAACCATCAATTTGACAACATGCGCAGGCTGCAAAAGCCACAACACGTAAGGAAAAACAATCTGCGAAAGCCACAAGACAAAACATTAAGAAAAATGAGCTGCAAAAGCTATAACACAACACATTAACAAAAACGATTGGCAAAAGCCGCAAGACATCACATTCAGAAAAACAATCTGCAAAAGACACAAGACAGCACATTAAAAAAAGTTATCTGCAAAAGCCGCAAGACAAAACACTAAGAAGAACGATCTGCAAAGGCCACAACACAACACATTAAGAAAAACGATCTGCAAAAGCCACAAGACAACACACTAAGAAGAACTATCTGCAAAGGCCACAACAAAACACATTAAGAAAAACGATCTGCAAAAGCCACAACACAACACATTAAGAAAAACGATCTGCAAAAGCCACAAGACAACACACTAAGAAGAACGATCTGCAAAAGCCACAAGACAACACACTAAG